>VZRW01001675.1:115496-244421 GCA_013398125.1 Aegotheles bennettii
AAAAAAAAAAAGCTCTGTAATATAAGTCCTTTGCAGAGGGGTTTATAAAACAATGATGAAGTAGGAATGCACAGTACATTTGGGCATTGCTTCTGATGTTCTCTCAGAAAATAGACAATGAAAAGGGAAAATAAGAAATCTTTCAAGAGGAAAGACCACATATGATGTTACCAGGAGCTGAACATGCTTCCTATGCAGCTGCATTCATCTTTAACGGATCAAAGACCTCTTTTCCACCATTTCCAGATAATGAGTCTCCAAGAAACAGCAGCCAAAAAAGGGGCCTTGTACTTGGTGTTACTGAAGTTTGTTGTAAGTCACCATATAAGAGATGCTTAGAGACAAAAGATCTTTCTATTTGCTAGGCACTGGAAGGAAATTTATCAGGTGAAACTCCTGGCTGGTGGTTGGAAGAAGGCCATGCTCCACACTGGAGCTGCTGCCAGTCTCAGAGAAAAAATTCCTTTCTCTTCCTAAATGTGGCTGTCTGCTAGGCCACAAGTGCATAAGGCAGGCAAGCCACTGAGCACCAGAGCATCTAATAGCAGAAAAAGAGCCAACACACCTCATGCAGTCTCTTGACTCCAGCTGTCACCCATATCTGATACTTACAGAAAGGCCAAAACCCGAGATGCAGAATTCAGCTTGCAGAAAACAGAAACTTCCTGACCTCAGTAAATGACACACGCAATCCCAGAGCAGTAACAGAATGTCAATATCACCAAAGACTAAGCTGTTAAATACTCTCCATCCCTTTCTTACCATGACTATCATTCAAGGATTTGTAAACGTTAAAATTTCCACCTCTTATTCTGACTACCCTCAGATAATCTCCTCCTTTAACTCCACATAGAAGCAATCCCACCAGTCATGTAGAAAGCTGTTCAGAATGGTTACAAAGTTTCTGGCAGTTTCCAACCTAATCTATTTATAATGAATTAGTTTTGGACTCAGAATTAACCTTAAACTGAAGTAGTCTCCCTCTTTATATGTTTATAGAGAAACTTGGCATATACTGTCAACCTATGTCTGCTATGCTAAACAACAAACTCACCACTATTTTTTTCATAGGAATGAATCTCCGAAGGGTGACCTGGCCATCCTAGGAATCCTTTTGCTCCTCTCCAGTTTATTTACTATGATTCATAGAATCATAGAATGATTTGGGTTGGAAGGGACCTTTTTAAGGGTCATCTAGTCCAACCTCCCTGCAATGAGCAGAGACATCTTCAACCAGATCAGGTGACTCAGAGCCCAGTCCAACGTGGCCTTGAATGTTTCCAGGCATGGGGTTTCTACCACCTCTCTGGGCAACCTGTGTCAGTGTTTCACCACCCTCACTGTAAAAAATGTCTTCCTTATATCTACTTTAAGTCTACCCTTTTTTAGTTTAAAACTAATTGTTTTCCTGTAAGAAAAATATAGTCCTCCACAGTAAGGATATTAATCCCACCTGTGTCATCTGCAAACTTCATGGCCAAATATCTATATAATGAAGAAATAGATAAAACAAAGTCTGTCCTAGCTTCAATACTCCTGGTGTCTTTCTTTAATTTAGTTCATCTTTATCTTGTAATTTCCATTATCATTTTCACCATGAAAAATAAGATCCTTACCAGGTTATGGATTAGTGTTTTATTTGACTCTTGATTATGTCCATGGCATTATCCTTTTTAAGAATGTAGTTATCTTCTAACAAAATGTGTTAAATTGCTTCTGAATTGACTGACCTTGTGTGTGTGTGTGTGTGAAGATTTTATCTTTATCCCCTTCCACTGCTTTCTCATCCTCAGCCATCCTTCCTCTTGCAAGTTAAGACTTGATACCTTTAGCAGCAAGTTAGGAAATACGTAGATTTCTGGATTTTCTCCCCCATTTTTTAAAGTAGGCACTGTATCTGCCACTTCCCTGTCCCCAGATTTACAAATTAATAAAAATATCTCTTCAAACCCATCTGCAATTTCACACACCAATTCTTTCAATAGCCAAGGAAAAAGATTACTCGAGGATCATGGTATTTTCATACTGATTAGCTTAAATTTTGCTTCCACTCCAGATGCTGACTTTCCCTTACCACATTCACATTTTCACTACAGACTCTGACATTAACCTTGCATAACTCACTTTTCAGTAAGGGCGATAAGGCATTAATTCAGTATTTTGGCTATACCTCAACCTACGCAACTTCCTTCAAGTATCCACTTCCTCCACAGCTGTTCTCCTTTTGTTTATGAGGCTGAAAATTTTTCCCTCCACTACATGTTTTCTGTCCATGTTTCATTTCAACTTTTTATCCATTACCAGGGTCCGGGACATGGGCTATCTTTGCATTCCATGTAGTTTCTAGATTTACCTTTGCTTGAGGTGTTTGCTCAGCTGGGGAGATCCATTACTGTTCTTTACAGTAATTTCTTATTTCATGGAAATGAAGCTGAAGCTCCATGGTTTTGGCCGAAATCCTATGCACTGTCTCCACAGTCAGATATTACCGTTTCAGTTTCAAGGTCAGCCAGATGTTTCTGTCTGCCATCTAACCAATTGTCTCTTGTAGTGACAATACCTCCTAGTTGTGCCAGAATTTTTCTCTCTGTCTGCCATCTACATGTAACAGCCAGCATCTAGAGTCTTTTCAGAATTTGCATAGGCAGTAAATGTAAGTTAGACTAAACTTGTTATGATTAGACCAAAGCAATATTAACCTCACCATGGCTATTCCCAGCAAGCCACCTCTCTCATTAAGACAAGCAGCTCTTTCTCACAAGTGTACAACAGCGCCCATCAGTTCAGAATAAGGAAGTCTGATTTCAATCTCACTTGCAGAAACAATGAGGTTCACATTCTACAGTCCAAAGACGTATCTGGATGCAGAAATAGTTTGGGGTTAGAACCTCATAGATCCTTGCTGGAACTAATCTCTCTCTTAAATCATCTTTACCCTCTTGTTTGTGTTTTTCTTGAATTTTTTATTCCTCCCTAACACTAATCTAAAGTAATTTATTAAAAGGTAGCATATAACACAATAAAGAAACTAGGTAATTTTGCAGCCCTAGCATTTTTAGCAAACATGATGATAAATCACAAAGCAGTCACTTCTACCAATGAAGCACTTTTCTTTCTTTTACATTGCTCAGGTTGGTACAGCACTAGCACCAAACCAGTGTCACAGCCTCCTGCTTCCAGAAGAGTCTGGAAATTAGTCTGTACTATGCCAAAAACTATCTCCCATGCACAGGCTGTATAACACAGTGGTTCTGCACCTTGCCAAATAACAAAGACAAGCAGCTGCTTATCTTTAATGTTTTACACATTGCCTCCAGCCACAATGCTGCCACTACAAGTTGGAAATGCACCTGGCAGGTTATGGGGAAAAATAAACAAGACAAGAGCATCTACCTGAGCAAATGGAAGTGGTGGCTTGGGGGAAGAGCTGGGAGTCTGGCAGCTTGATGGGCAGCAGGGCAGCATTGTGAGAGGCAGTGGTGGGAAGCAGAGCCCCAGCTCCTGGCTGTGAGTGTCCCCACATTTCTCACATCAAGCTCTCTGTGCTTGGTGGTCCTGCAAAACAGACTCAGCCTGCTTCTACTCTGGTTGGTGTACAGGTTACCCAGCTCTCACTGCCTCACCTGAAAGACCAACCTGATGAACCACTCACTTTTTATTTACAAATTCAGGAAGCCTGCATTTTTTTTTTCACTTGCATCAGAGATCTCAGAGGAGAGCATTGATGATCTTAGGTTGATCAGCCCAGGCTCTGTATGTCTTCCACACAGCCCTCCATGGGCACTGCAGTGCAGGGCTTGTAGCAGCACCCTTAATGAGACAAGGGAAATGAGCACTTTAATGGCAAGCCAATGCAGACTGTCTGCTGGCATATGCTGACTTAGTTTCAGAAGTCATGGGACTCTCTAGAGTTCAAGTATTATAAATGTACAAAAATGCTGCACAATAACAGTTCAGAGGTCACAAAAACCATATAAGCAAAGTATTAGAAGTACATCTTTTGGGAAAGAACACCCTGGATGTTTTCTCCTGTCTTGAAGACTAATGCAAAAAGGGGATGTGAAAAACAGTGACCCTGTTTTGGGAAGGGAGATCTTGGGTGGGAAGATTTATGTCATGTCTGTGGCATTCCAATTATGCCCACACAGAGTGAAGAATTTTAGCAACAGTCTCAGAGGAAAAAAAACGCAGGAAGTCAATAGTTTCAAGAGTATCTCATTCTGACTTTGATAATTATGAAGGTCAAAGAAGGAAACTTCATCAGTTACCTCTCAAGTTAGCTCTCTCACAAAGAAGGTCAGAGAGAGACCACGAAGCCCCAAGATCTTTCCACCCCATGATCACTATCCTCTTTCCTTCAATCATCTTGCTGATTTTGCACACCCACCCTTCACACCTCACAACAGATCTGCAGTCTGCCACAGCCCTTTGGAAGGACACATGTCATCTCTGATGCCACCCTCAGCCTGTCCATATTTCATTTGTTCATCTTCGACAGTCCTCTGCTCTATGCCAGTTGTGTACCCATCAGAACTCAGATCTGTACAGGACTTCTGTTTACTTCACACCTGTACTGCATCACACACAGGGTTCCAACCTCAGCCAGGGCATCCTGCCATCACTGTAGCTTGAATGCTACCAGTAAATTCCTCCTTAATAATACCTGGTTTTCAGTCTTGGCCAGACAGTGAGGCCCAGCAATAGAGCTGAAGCCTAGATTCCTTTCAGAGAAGAATTAATAGAGTGTCAAGGTACACCAGACTCCATCAGCTCAGCCCTAGAATGATTTTCTCATGTGCTGTTTTGCCCATGACTTTCCCTGCATTTCTACCTTGGACTGCAGCTGCTGCCTTACTTCCCTGGCTTCTCTTACCCCCTTCTAAATGTTCACAATTGCCATTTCACTTGCCTCCTCTTTTCCATCCCTTCTGATCCCCACCTAATGTTTTCCAAAGCACTATGGAAACACCAGCTCATTCCTGTACTCCTGCCTCCCCCTTTTCAAAGGGCAACCATGATATCTCCAGATTCACTGGTCTAACCGCAGATAAATGCTGCTATGCAAGCCAGGATGGTGAAACTAAAACTGAGCACATGGATGCAGGTAGCAGAGAGGAGCCAGAAATGGCCATATCCCTTTGGAAAGCAAGAGTACTTCTCTAGCAAGCTATGTCCCTAATGCCAGTGCAGCTGTGCTTTGTTACCCCAGGCTGCACTCACAGCATTGATGAGAGGGCAAAAGATCATTGTTCCAATGAAACTCTGTGCATCAACCTGATAACACAGGTTTCTGCTATTACTCATTCCTAGGGAAACTCTAATGGCAAGGGAAGACTGAGTCAGCAAGTTTTCCTAGGGAAGCGATTTGGGACATCACCGAGTACATCTCCAAGGCCTGATGCTCTCGCAATGCACTGGGGAAATTCCCTGGCAGACAACTCAGAAAACCTGAAGACAACTTCTCCAATCTTTTGATTCCCTTCAATTCACTTGGCTGATTCTGCATTGTTAAGACTCACAGCCAGAGATAGCTATATTCTCAAAGGAGAACATACTTCTCAGATGGGAGGTTAAATGTGGCTCTCCTCAGCTTAAGCAACATGAGGACCTGAAGTCTTTTGGAATCAATGAAAGATATATAATGAAAAGAAATAAAGTGTCCAAGCACAGGGAATGTAGAACATAAATACTCTACCAGCTGTAGTGAGATGGTCATGGCAGGTATCAGAGACCTGATGCTTGGCACAGTCAGTTTGGCTCAAGTCTTTGTGACTGAAGTTCTAAATATCAAACTTCTTCACTTATGGATTTGAGTCAAGATGATGTGACTGCTAACCACCATCCATCTTTGGCAGCAGACTCTTTTTCACCCTAGAGGAGATGGATGGATGAGTGGATGGGTGGGTTAGGCAGAGCCGTCCTATCTCCTCATTTCCCACACACAGTATTTGCAACTCAGAAGTCCCAGGACAAATCTTAACTTTCCTGTTCAGACATCATAAACAAGAGCTTGGTTGCTTGCAAGTTTTGGGCAGGATGGGTCCCCCCATGGACATCACCCCTGTTCCCCTGCATTTCTGCTGATGGTTGTATCCAGAGAACATGATCTGACCTTTGTGGCAATACAGAGCTGCTACCAGGCTCAGCTGAACAGCCAAGGCACAAATATGAAGAAGTGACTGAAAGCAGAAGCATGTCTCCCACTTCCCACTGCCAGACCTCCTTCCTTATCACACAAGAGCAGGAATGCCTACTCTGGAAAGTGGAAATTTGGAGAACTGCAGACGTGGGATGAACCACCCACACACACACTGACGTAGTGTTACCATCACCCCAAAAAAAAAGAAAAACAACAAAAACCCCAAAAACCCCCATGCTGACTCCAACAGTTTTCTACCATCACTTGCCTCACAACCAGACAAAAGCCAGCTGGACACATTTATTTTCTAAGGACTGTTATTTCACAAAGGACCATCTGTTCTAATTCAGGCTTGCACTGTAACCTGGGTCCAGCAGAAATCCCAGAGCAAGGCTACTGGTACTCACTCCACTCGCAAGCACCAAAGAAAACAGCACAGCAGTGTGTTAAACCACACACTGCCTTCACACATGAGAGATGGCATTCAAGTGATGATTTCCATGATTCATAGGTAATAACACAAAGACACTTAAGGTAGGATTAGTCTCTCCTACCATCTGATACCTGACAGCTGCTCAGCCTAACTGGTCACCATTCTTCTCACTAAACAATGGGGAGAGAGAAGTATCCAGAGAAAACTGTTTATCTCTGAAACCCATTCATATAGTTTTGGGTGAGAAAATAATCCTCTGGAGATGACTTACTATCTTCATGGACTACAGAGGAAGCCTAGAAGCAGCCAGTGTCGAGAAGTGTGATGACTTGCACTCCTGGAGTCTCTGGCAGCATAGCTGCCCCCCGTCAAGCAACACTGTAGCTAAGGGGTAACTTCCATTTTGACAGACAGTGGCAGAGCTGTAGGGAGCTCTGTCAGTGGAGCTCTGCAGATGGCCTTTGGTGCAGTATTAAAAACTTGACATTTACAAAAATGTCAGCTTCATGTGAAAGTGCAATGCTGTTACACAGGAAAGCTTTTGGGACGAGTGTCCAAGAGCTTGAAAACCACTGGCCCAGGCAAGGAGTTACTGCATGGAATTGGGAAGATTTGCAATCAGTTTCTTATTAATTACTGGGCACCTTGGTGGTGATGGAAATTGTGTTTTGGAGTAAATTATTAACTCCTGGAACAGCTTATTGGGGAAGGTGATGAACAGAAGGTCTATCTGGTGTTTTTACATCCAAGACTTGCTTACCCCACAAATACTTGATTCATCTAAGTTGTGTGTTTGTAACACTCCCTTTTAATACGGAAAGAATCTGCTTTTCATAATTAGCCACTGCTCTGGCTGGGCAACATTTTGCTGCACAAGGTGTTTCAAAATTCCCACTCAAAATGTTGTGGAGTAAACGCCTGATTATACTAAAAGTCCCAAGACTCATTCAGATCCATTTTTGAAATACAAACAATGCTGAAAACCATAGGCCAAGGCACATTGCTCTTAACGTTATCTACAACTAACAAAACAAGACATTTTCTCAGGCTTACAGATGGATTCCAACACAGACACTTCTCATTTGCCACCAGACTTTCTGCAGTCATTGCAAAAAGTTACAAGATACATCAAACCCCGAATCAAACTGAAAATAGAAACTGAGACACCAAGTACGTAGGAATCTGAAGAGGATATAATATGTAACTCTTGTTGCTGGCATGGGAGAAACTGAAACGGATTATTTCTGTGTCAGAGTCAAAGAGAAGCTGCAGACAGAGTGCTCCTTCGTACACAGACAACTGTAAGTGGCTCCAGAAAGAAATTTAAGCAGGATAAGTAAGCAGCAGAAGTACCACACAATAGTACGGGTAGGCGTCAGGACGTGAAAGAGGATGCTGATTGTAACACAACCATGTTGCAACTCGTTCCGAAATCAGTGCAGTTACACTGCGGGAAATGAACAGCTTTTGCCCAGTGCTGGAAACCAGATTTGTGCTCTGCAGCTCGTTCCTGCATGGTAACACTTGATTTAACAATTCCCAAGACACCTCCTGCTGCTAAAAAGACTCATGTTGAAATAATGGCAGGGCAGAAAGAATTAAAAGAATCTTAAAGAAATAGCAAGCCATACCCAACCGACAGAGTGGCACTATTTTCCTTTCTGCCCAGGGAGAAGGTTACCAGGAGGGGGATCTGCACCTCTGTGGGAATGCAGCGCACTGCACAGCTCTGCCTTTATTTCTTTGAGTGCTATACACGGGATATCTGCTGCTTTGCCTCAAGTCCCATTCATCCTTCCCTGTGGCACAGATTCTGCCTGTCTGAATGCTGCTGCAATGAGGACAGGGCAAACAGCCTCCCCCTCCCAATGAGCTCAGATCTGCCAGCAGCTGTACACCATCCCCAAGCCCCTCCAGAAAGTCAGGAGAAAGGATCCATAATGAATTGGATGTTGTAGATCAGAAAGTGATGACATTGTTATAAAGATTAAAGACATGAGCATACTGGATATGTACATACATGAGCAGCAGGATTGTTATTAAAATAGAAATCAAGAAAGGCAACCAGAACAGCTAATTAATGGAAGGACTCTCAACCCGAATAAAGTGGGACTGCTTACACAGGAAAAGAGGTGGCCAAGAGACAACAACAAACAGATAAGAGAAAGCAGCCTGGGAACCTGTGGTCTCCTCTCCTGCAAGTGGAAGGGGAGATGTATAGGGAAAAAATATACATGTCATATACAAAACTGGTAAAAGGAAACGCTCCATCGCACAGTGCAGAACTGAGCACAGAGCCCCTGATCTCAGAAGTGCCATGTAAAGAGCCAGGTGTGGAGAGGGAGTTGGTCCTTTTGGTCTCAGGAGTGTGCTGGGAGGACTCTATGCCATGCCCATCCCCTCTGTCCTTCCCCCCAGAACCAATGTCCTTTTTCTCCTGGCTGATCTGGTCCTATCTGGAAAAATAGTTCTCTCCCCTTCAGGGCAGCTTCCCGGCCCAGCACCCACTGCTCCACCCAAGGCCCCTCTTCTCCTCCTCATACTAACGAGGATTTGGGATTAGGAGTCCTCAAGACACAGTTTAAAGAACTGGGAGCCATGTTGTCAGGCTGTGTTGATAGCTTCCTGCCTCCTCTCACACTGCAGAGTTTCTTCCCATCCTATACACACGTCATCTAAAAGGAGGAAGGCTGAAAAGCAAAAAAATACCAAAGGACCCATGGACTTTCAGTGCTGACTCCTCAAGCATTGCTCCGCTGCCTGTCTGGAAAGCATCTCAGCCAGTGAGAAGCAGCAGTCCATAAGAAGCCATTTATTTCATCACCAAATTGCATGCTTGAAGTTGAAAAATAATTTTTTTTTCACAGATGCCAGAAGACCCTTTGAAAGTAACAGAGCAGTACGTTACCTGCCTAATAAAAAGCCTCCTATAAATAAAACCAGGGAAAAATCACACACTCTCCTTAGCTTCTTTAGCTGAGCACACTGATAGCTCTTTTTCACTAACACTTTTGATCCTGACACTTTGGCCGTATCTCTGTAAAGAACAAGTCTCTCAGAGGTATTCCAAAATACTTTAGTGCTTACTGTGCTAGTGCCTGTGTCTATATATCATGTTTGTGACCTCCAAAACATGTCTTGATCACATGCCATTCATGCACAAAGGTCTGTCTTCCTTAAAAGACCGGGGCAGAATTTGAACACTGATCCCCTGGGAAAACTGGCCCCACATTGAAAATTATAGTCCTTATTATTGTGTGGCCAATACAGCCTCACCTAGACTATTAAAACCCTGGTAACTGGCAGGTGCTTTATCCTTGGAGTTGAGATGCATTGACTGCATTGTGGTTACCCGTGATAATGGTTCAAAGATCAGTCACTAAGCTCAACTTGCAATCAGACAATTTAGTGATGGGCAAGCCTCCAAATGTATTCCGTGTTTAACAACTGGAGCATTACCCAATTCTCATGACGTGGAAACGTTAAGCATTTGATGAGCTTAAAGCCTGGGAAGTGTTAAGAGCAGCAATACCGAGAGCAAGAATTCTGCTCAGGAGCCATGGCGATTCATGGCCATACCTGTGGTCTGTGTTGCAGTTTTGGTGCAGGAAATGGTGGTTGATTAGATGTGAAGATGGAAGTGGGTCTTTCCTACTGTCTTTCATACCTTTCTTTCAACACTGCTGCCAAAGCCCTGAAGGAATTCTCAACTTACAGGCACACCAGGCTTTTCTGCTCATTTCATCATGCAGCCTATGTACACAAGCAGCACCACACACAGCCTCACGTGTATGGCAAGGAAATTATTTTCTTTTAAAATATGCTGAGCACCTATCTGTGGTATCTCAGAACACCTTGTTTCCAGGTCACTGATAGCTTGCATTGTGGCAGTTTCACTTGCCATGCATAAGACACTTTCTTTACCTCTTTTCCTTCCACACTTTCATTTTTCCCAGATGATGAAATATTTGACTGCAATACAAATAGACAAGAAAACCAGGGTAGGCTATCAAAAGTCACGCTAGCTATTCTGACACTTTCATTCATGCCAGGATCTTCTGCTAGTGTTTCCTGCACTGCTTCA
The DNA here is from genome assembly GCA_013398125.1 of Aegotheles bennettii. Classification (NCBI taxonomy): domain Eukaryota; kingdom Metazoa; phylum Chordata; class Aves; order Caprimulgiformes; family Aegothelidae; genus Aegotheles; species Aegotheles bennettii. Next base: position 126,153 of record VZRW01001675.1, read on the forward strand.
CAGTTCAATTTCTTTGGAAATTGAGTAACACAAGTACAGCCTGTCAGCGCATATGTGCACATGTGTATTGGCTTAGCCCAGTATTTGAAGAGGATGGATTCTGTTGGTACAGTGTCTGTTTTCTGTGCAAGAAAAGTTGAAATAGCAAGAAAATGGCATCATGCTGTTTCATATAAGCATGCACTTACATACAAGGACATGAAGCGTTTGTGACAAAGGAGAAATTCTTGTGTAAAAGAAGCCAAGCAACTCAGAACGTCCTCAAGACATGAAATCAGTGTAGAAACAGCACTCTACCTTTGACAGAATGAAAGGGACAAGACTGCAGCTGCATATTTATGAGCAGTATTTGTCAATAAGAACATCTGCTCTGTATATGAGCCACAGGCGTTTCAATAGCCTGGCTCTCCTGTGGGCTTGCCCTGGAACCTGTCACTGTTCTTAGCTCACTTCCGACACCTCCTGCACTTGTCTCGTCCTGAAACGCTCTGACATTGGAGATTCAGCAGCTGCCATGGATGACTGATGACATTGACTCACCACCCTTACCGTTAAAAGAAATCTCTTGGGTCCAATTTTTATGTTCCTCCACTACAACAGCTCATTAATTTTTGCCTAGTTCATCATGAATCTGGAGAACAATTTATCTTCCTTCCTGCATGTGCTTATTTGCTTCTGCTTGTTTGAACACTGTTATGACCCTACTTATCCTTCTCTTCTTATATGGAATAGACCCAGTTAATTTGATCTACGAAAGCATACATTTAAGATCCTCCTGGAAAAGCAATCAAGCTTCTATTCTGCTTCAGAAACAAAAACTGTCAAACTGAGTTCTTAGGGCACAATCTTCATTTCTAGTGACAGCATGAGCTGTCACAGGAGCTCAGCCTCCAGTTCTTAGAATGCAGCTAGTAGCCAAGAAGCTCTTACCTGAAAATTAAACATCTTTGATTCATTCCTCCCTGCAGGCAAGTGCAAAGGACGTGTGCTGCTGACAATTACAAAGTGAGCCACTAGAAGGAATTAATTTATGCTTCTTGCAACTATTTCTGTGTTCTAAATCAGTAACACCACCCACGAAAAACATCGGTGAGTTGTCTCAAATGAAATGGCAGCTCAGGAGGCAGCCATAGGCAGAGAAAGGTCACAGAGAGATCAGAAAATGCTGCCATTACATTGCCTGTGTACCCCAAAGGCATCCCAGCCAGCTTTCTCCTGACTCCAGGCTTCCTCCTGCCCTGCTCCCACACAGCCCTGACCCCTCCCCATCCCCCCGTAGCAGGACCCATTGCTCCCCAACAAGCTCACTGTCAGTGCCAGCTCCCTCTCCCAGACCCACACACACACCAGTTATTCCACACCAATACATGGCTCCTCTGCTGTGCGTTTTATCCTACTTGCCTCTATATGATTTTCCTTTTTTTTACTTAGAAACTAACAGCACTGAAACCTCAAGGCAACTTCCTCCCCCTTGGTTCTGTAAGCAGTAAAATTGCTTGGCTGCTAAGGAGAAATGACATAGCAACCCCACAGCCCAGAGATGGAGAGCGACTCATTTCAGACACAGACATGTTCACAACACTTGGCTGCCGAACGTGTCCCTGCTAAGGAGGTGCAGACAGATCCTCATGATGTGGTTGACTTTGGATTCATTTTTGCTTTGATTGCAAAAGTGTGCATTCCTGAGAAGTCTATGGTTTGTCTGCCAAATTCAAATGGGTACTCCAAAGGCAGAGACAAAACTCTGACCAGCGTAGGAGCTGCGGAGGGAACAACCTGATCAGCAAGGAACACTCCCTGCAGCTCCAATCGGGATGTGAACTGAGCAGTCGCAGCTAGTGTAAGTCTGACAGACTGATAACTAACTGAAAACAGCATTTAAATGGAAAATAAACTAATTTCACATGTGATTTTCCAGAAAAAGATAGAAGGGGGAAAGTCTAGTTATTGTTAATCACATGCTAACACTGGGGATTTGTGCGTGTTTAAGAAATAAGAAAAACTCTCAAGAATCTCTACAACTGACAAATAAGCAGAGGTACTGCTTGAGATACACCTACCCATACTGAAAACTAAGTTTGGGATTTCATTGTGGATGGTTCTGAAAAGACACTGGCAACAAAATAAGACATCAGGGGCCGAAGTTTAAAAATGTCTGTCTTTCCCCACTTATTTTCAAATAGATTCAAGATACATCATTGTTCTAATTCCAACAGGTGAAATGTGTGCTCCTCACATAACAGATAAATGAATTTTAGGGTGAAAGGTGAGATGATAAAATCCGCTCAAATATTCACAATCTGAAGGTGACTGTGAAGAGTCACAGACAGCTCTTGTGATCGAGACTTAGTGAGCAGAAAACCAGCAAATGAAATTCAAAATCAGTAAATGCATCAGTAATACAACTGGGGAAGAAAACCTGCCAACATAGACACATGCTAATAGAATCTCTCCAATTGGAAAAGACCAAGATCATTAAGCCCAACTATCAACCCAGGACTACCAAGTCTACCACTAAACAATGTCCCCAGGGGCCACATCCAAACATTCTTTGAACACTTCCAGGGACAGTGACTCCACCACCTCATTGGGCAGCCTGTTCCAATGCCTGACCACCCCTTCCACAAAAAATTTTTTCCTAATATCCAGCCTGAACTTCCCCTGGTGCAACCTGAGACCATTCCCTCCTGTTACATCATTTGTCACTTGGGAGAAGAGACTGGCCACCCCCTCGCTCCAACCCCCTTTCTGGTGGTTGTAGACAACAGTAAGGTCTCCCCCGAGCCTCCTCTTCTCCAGAGTAAACATGGGATTGTTTACGCCCTCTGCCACTTCATGTAAGACCTGTGGCTCCAGGCCCTTCACCAGCTTGATTGCCCTTCTCTGGACCCACTCCAGTGCCTCAATGTCTTCTTTGTAGTGAGGAGCCCAGAACTGAAAGCAGTAAGTTACTAAATAGTTACTAAACTAATGGGGAAGGAGAACCTAATGTCCTTGTGCAGAACATTCTTGTAGAAAGAAACTCAGCACTCATGAGATATGACAGAGCATTGGGAATTATCTTTGGGAAGATACATTAGAATTAGAAAGGCAAAGAGAGGGCCAAGATGAAAAAACAAAGGCTTAGAAGTTGAGTAGAGGTTAGGCAAAGAAGGATTTTTCAGTTTAGAAAACTTTACTATAAGACTAGCAGGCAGCAGGCAGGCATACAACTATAAGTAGAAGAGGATTCTTTATTTCTCATTGCACAAAATCTAGGATTAGCCAATGACACTTTCAGGCAAACAAAACATAGGAAACAAAACATACCACTACATAGACTGTGGAAGCTCCCATTGAAAACTAAAAAGGCCAAAAATAAAAGGAAGTTTCAAAAAGCATTGGAAAACACAATGCAGTCTCCTAAAATCTGTAAATATGCCCATAAACACGATGCAATCACTCTAAGTCAAAGATTGATGAAAATGAAACAGTGCATATGCTGCTCTCTTCTGAAAGCTTCCCCCATCATCTGCTCTCAGCGGCAGAATCAGGGGCCAGGAAGGATTTGCTTTGACACTGTGTGGCTAGAGGGCTCACAGAAGAGCCCTCTTCCTCATCATTATACATTTTCCTATTTTCCCACATTTGATAAATACATTTGCTCTTTCCCTTATCAAACACAGTCTTCATGCTGCTTGAATTTCACTTCCTCATGACTCCACTATGACAAGAAAAAGCATCTACCTCCCAGAGAAGGGAGGTGTCTCTTGTTATACACACACAGATACAAACCTCTAGTCCTGAAAACAGCTACTTTCACTAGAAAATGCCTTTGAGGGTTTTGAAACTGATATCTGAACACCAATTTTCATTGTTCCTACTAGAGAGTTAATACCATCCGGTATCTTACCTGGGAGAAGAGTGTGGAATGTCGGGTGTTCAGTAGTTTGACCTGATGACCGTCCTGAAATACAAAGAGAAAAAACAAGGAAAGATGAAAGAGTAGGCACAAGAGATCACAGAAAAATACAGCAGGAACTCTTAGGAAGCTCACTATACCACAAGTGGTATGAACTCAGCTGTCTGCAAAGAGGTTAATATGGACACCAGGAGCTGAACAGTCATGAGAACATGGAGCACCAAAAGACTAATTTTCTGTGAGTTAAGCCAAAATATTTTTCAGGGTATGAGTTTTGCAAAATTTCAACCTCAAATAGCAGTTCAGCCTAGGAATATCTGCCCAAGCAATAGGAACTTGGTTACTCCTGAGGTTCTAAAGAGTCAAAAACATTGGACAAGCCTTTATTTGTGTTCTCTTCACAACATGGAGATGTTCTTTCTGGTTTGGCGACATCAGGATTAATGCAAGCCACCCAATGTCTTTAAAGTAAGGTGGAACACCTCACTCCATTTCCCACAGCCCAAATCCCAGGGGCTGCTGTGAGACTGATGCACAAGCAAACTGGCCTTTGCAGCTGCAGGGCTTTGGACAAAGTCTCAAACCACAGAACAACGTTTCTTACATGTAGAAGGAAGATTCCAGTAAATTACTGTAGATGTGCAAAACACGTTAGCCTGCCTTTCATAGGGGACATGATGTTCCCACTGCCAGGCCTAAATAAGAGTAGGTTAAGCTTTGTTTACACAAGTGGGCATCTGTCTGACCTTAGGACAGGTTGTAAGGAGCAGCGGGAGAGGGAAGGATTCAGATGACTAGTTTCTAACTCTGAGTATTTCACTTTGTTGAGCTGTGCTGCAGCTGTTTAATTTTTAGGCAATATCAAATAATGCAGAGCTATACTTCCCTTACAGTGTGAAAAGTCACACTCACAAAGCTCTTTGAAGGGCTGTGTTTCTTGTCATGTTAAGCAAATTTCTAATTTAATTGAACCAAGCTGTGTGTAATGCTGCAGGAGCCAAAATTACTCTAGTAAACAGCTTGGAGATAGAATTTTCCAAGACAGACTGTATCAAAGGTTACAATGGCAGCAGCATGGCTCAGAAGCTGTAAGACTCATGAGCTAATACATTCTTGGAAAAACTGTAGTTAATAGCTGACTAGAAGAAAATGTACAAGTCCAACTCAGTTTTTTAAACCAAACTACTTTGATCTAGGGAAATGCCAAAAGTCTCATGTTTTCAAATGCACTTTTTTCCCCAACACATTTCAATTCCAAGAAAAACATTTCAGAGTTTTGTCTCGACATGGAAATTTCAAATATTGTTCAACTTATTCTGTGATTTTGCAAGTCATTTTGCAGATGGGCAACCAGACATAAAACAAACAAAGCATAGTCTCTTTAAACCCACCTGGACCTTTCCAACCTTTCTCCTGGGGAAAAGAATGAGAAATCTATCCTAGGGCTAACATATTTATAAATTCAAGGCAATCAACAGATTTTGGTTTTTAATAGAAGCAGTTCCAGGATGTATTTATTCCAGTCACAGCAAGAAGTGAAATGATTGCCTATCTGGACCGCAATGCTGTGTTTAAGATTAGCTACTTGTGATGGCCCAGAAGCAGATAAAGTCTTGCGCACTGCCAATTCACCTAAGCATGTCACTTCCTCCTCTTCTTTTTGAAGCTTTTTCCAATTAGGACAGTCCCGTGGTCTTATTTGGACTAAAATCTACAGGATTTCTGGGCTATATCATTAAAGACTGCCAATATTTTTTCCTTTTACTCTTTCATTTTTCCTGCAATAAATTAATGGAGTCTTTAAAGCCAACACTCACTTGCCAGTGGCTTTGCTCTGAGCAGAGGCATAACCTGAGACTAAAGGGAGAGCGGAACAGCAGTGGTACCCATCTTCCATGTGACAGCTTGGTGACTAGACCACTTGCTGACAAAGTGACAGCAATGTGCCTAAATGTGCCCAAGCCTGAAAATCAGTGAAGGTACTTTTACATGACTATGGGTGCTGAGATTCTAACCTTACAACTGTGAATTCAAACTGTGCTAATTATCACAAGCCGAGAACATGGCTTATCCACCTTAGGACATACAACTGGCTAAAGCAATGCCTGCATTTGCAGGGAAATCAAACATCAAAACCAACAGACCTGCCAGATCGTCCCATTCAAGTGAATGAGGATGATGCAAACCTGGAGCTAAAGCAGGAGGAAACAAGCTGACAAGAAAGTAGGCTGGAGGCACACTGGGGAGCAGACACAAGCAATCCATCTCCTTCTAGGGAAACTGCAAAGCTCTCAGTTCTAAGCCCAGAGAATCCCCTTCAGTCCCACTGCTCAAGAGATGATAGAAATGTGTGATAGGAGAAGAGCCAACAAGTGAAATTAGTCATGAGTTATTTTCCTTAATCACTCACTTTCAGCTAAGTGGAAATACCACTAGAAATGGTCTCCTTTCAAAACAAAACAAAAAACAAACCTCGAATTAGATGAGTTGAATAATTTCCATCTAGTTGAAAACTTTTAGATGCAATGAGTAACAATTTAATCAAAGGATATGCTGTACATACAGTCATTAGAAAAGTTCACCACAGTCAGAGATTGTGACATTTCAGGCTGTTCCCAGAACTTCTTGTTGTGCAAAACGGAAGACAAAGTCTCTTTTCCCTGCATCACTCATATCATTTTCCATGGTGGTGGTGGTCAAGGAGATGGAATTGAACACAGGACCTAAGTGAGCTGAGATATGACATGTGTCCCAACACTGCCACTCTCCCAGAATCAGGAGGCTGTGGGTGGCCAAGTCTCATGTCACCGTGGCAAGGATAACAACTCAACAAGGGTACAAGATGGGTAGAGAAAATTTAAACATCTTCTGATGTCCCAAAAAAATCAAAGGCAGAATTATCCAAACAGGACCTGTACTCTGCCGTCGCACCGGTTACCACAGGGAGCTCCTGCTCCTGCAGTGGGAGCACAAGGCAACATGGCTCACTGCACCTACTTGCTCCAAAAAAAAAAACAGATCAGTTAGGAGACAACACCTGCCTGAGAAGGCAGTTTGAGGCCACACTTGATGTTTTGGGATGCTTGGGTGCACACAGAGTTCTGAAAACATATCAATACAGTCCTTTGATCTTCCACACAAATCAATGAGAAGGTGAGACAGGTTCCAATCCTCATTCTGCCTTACTCCTGAAAATCCTCAGTTGAGTCTGAATGAGTCACTGTGCCTCTGCCCACTCATATGTTAACAAAAAAAGAAAAAGAAAAAACTAACAGAAATTATTCCGTTCTGTGTAGAGACTAAGTATACTTCAGTATTTTCAGGTTCTGAGGAAAAAGAATAAAAAGCATCACCTAGCAATAGAGTCTAAATATTGGAATAAGAACAAGGCTGGAATAAGACCAGAGAGCTGAAGAGCAGGTTGTACAACCCAACAATACTCCTTCTGCCACTGCTGGCCTGACTAGTGGGGGCTCCAGTTCTATTTTGGAGACAGTCTATAACCCATATGCTGGACAGACAAGGATACTCCTAAAGAAACATTCCCACTCAAGAAAATAATCTCAAATCCATACTACACAGTAGTGGCCCTAAAGAATCAAAGGGGTGTCCCCTATCGCTCATAAGATGAGCTGCAGTAATTTCAAATAGCAAGACTGTGAGCTGGACTTAACTGACCAGACCACAGCAGAAAGGGACAGCTCGTGCTCTATAGACACACAGGATTAACTGAACTGTCTGTTTTCTACTACTGTCCTTAAGTTTGGTGGTTAGCAGAAACACAGAGTTCGGACCCAGAAATCAAGTCATCAAGCAAGATTATCATTACGAACTACTGTTTATCAGAGCAACCAGAAAACATTACCTAAACAGCTGCAACATTTAAGGAGAAAACTGCACAAGATCTTAAAGACCCAATACCTGTCATGGATAACACAAAGGCTAAGGAGAGGATGAACAAAATGTGGGAAGATATCCAGGGATGATAGGCAGGGTAATTTGAGTGAAACATGAACAAAATACTACATTAAGTGGGGCAGAAACTGGTGCAAGACTGTAAAGCTTATATCTAAGATCTGTTTTTGTTGAACAGGTCAGGAAGAATCTGTGTTACCAAGTCTAGTGAGCTGGCCACAAATTTTACTATGTCTGAAATAAATTTGTATTTTAAGTCCCAGCTGCCATACTCTGATGATACAGCAAAACTCTAGGAAACAGAGTGAAACCAGTACAACCTAAAAGACCAGGCATCGAAACAAAATAAAAATTTCAAAATGCATTACTAAAAAGAAGAAAAAAAAATGTACTTTTTAAAAGGAAAACCTATTGCTTTGGCATCTACAAAATGGTACTTAAATATGATTTTGGTCATACATTTCTACTCCCATCCCAACTTAAAACAGAGACTTTGGTGCTAGTTGTTGAAGGTGGCAGAAAGCTGCTAATATACCTCTCTTTGGCCTGGGTCAGAGCCGCTTTACCACTTCAGAGAAGGAAAGGATTGTGGACAGAGACCTGCACAGAGAAAATTTCTTGGACAAAAAGGCAGCAAACAAGTATTCTAACAGCAATAAAGTTTCTCATGGAAAACTTGAGAGAGGGGAAAGGCAGATGAGAGGAGGTGGACAGAGGATGGACAAGTTAACAGGAAGCAGCCTACAGTTTGTCTGGAAACACTTAGAAATGAGACAATCAGAAAAACAAAGAAGCAGCAAGAGATCCCAGAACGATGTGCTAAGCCCATCACAGAAGCCTAGTTGACCATGCAAGATCAAACCCACAAAGGTGGAAAGAATGAAGGCAGAGCTCTGTTCCCTCATGGAGACAGGGTCTTTCTGCACTGCACACAGTTGTCCTGCCTCTAGAGCACGGGCCTGGTGCCGTGACTCAGCACTACTGGTTGCAGGTGGGAGCAGGCAGCTTCCACAAGGGCTGAAAAGGAATCTAACACCCCAAAGGCACTACGGTCTCCTCCAAACATGAAGTGAGAACTAGGGCAGGTGCTGAAGAGAATGTAGCACACACTGAGCTTGTCTACTGGGGAACTCACTTGTGACAAGGCAGAGGAAAGGGCAGCACAGACTTACGAACCCATCGCAATCAGTGGCCAAATCAGAGCTGGCTTTGCTGAAAAGGCTTCCAAGAGGAAGCCCTAGAATTTCTTAACCCAGAGGAAAGGAGATATGAGACATGTCTTCAGCCAGTCTTCCCAGACGCTGTGCCTGGCTCAGAGACAAATGGCCTGGGCAAGTATAACTGGACAAAAACAAGCAAGAAATGTTGTCTGCTAAGCTTCCCAGCAAGGTCATCTGTAATTCCTCCCGACATTAGCTCAGATCCCAGGAAAGCAAACCCCTGAATGTTTCCAGGCATCTAGAGGGAGCAGAAGAGCACATTCCCTCTGTGCTGCACGTGGATAGCTGGGGGGTAGCAGACACAAGCAAGGCCAACTTCAGTGTTTGGGAGAAACGTCACATTAGAACATGACCAAATTTGACTTACGGAGTTACTGGACAAGGTCATTACTGATCTTGTGTTTCTCAATAGCTGAGAAGCTCAAACTCACATCCTCACGTATTATCAGCAGATCTGGGTGTGATATTCCCAACACAATCATGCCTCACAATGCACAAAGCTCCCTAGGCTGCCTCTGAGGTCTAGATTATCAAGGGAGCCTGAAATCATGGTTCTTACTCACTTGGCTTTCTGAAGTATTAGTGTCTATTAGAATACCTTTGTTAAACAAAACCTCCAGGACTGCTAAACACCCTCGTAAGGAGCACTTGTCTTTTCCATTGAGAATTAGGGTCTTTGGGAATTCTTTTGGTTTTCTTTGTAAAGCTTCAGAATACATATTTAAAAAAATTAAAATCTGACTACCACATTCAAATTCTGTGATACAAACCCGCTATCTCTTTGCTGTTACCAGCAGAAGCATCCAGAAGCTGTGCCCCTGCTCTCGGTGCAGAACACATGCCCCAGTCACACTCATTTCCACGCAGCTGTGACATACCTGCTGCATGCTTGTTCCCAAAGACACAAGATGCACTTAAAAAATTGTTCCTCAATACCACCTCATATTAAGTAGTGTACTTCCAAATAAGTGGGTTTATTGTTCATCTAGGCATTTGGTAGCTGCTAAAACAATGAAATGCTGACCACAGATTTCATCTGAATTTCTGTTGGTCTTAAAGAAAGACTCCGTTGAATGAGATCAGCAACCTATGAAAATGCACATATGATGGAACTGCCCTCTAGTGGGAAAGCACCGACCACATCTCCAGCCAGTGCACTGAGGTCAGCAGCACATCACTGAGCCTCAGGGGCTGGATCAGGCAGCAGTCCCATCCTTTCAGGCTGTCCCTGCATCTGTCTTGGCTGAGGCTGCAGCCAGGGCAGCCTCTGAGGGGCTGCCTGCTCCATTCCCAGCACAGCCACGCTGAGGTGACCATAGGTAACACTGCTTTGGCTTTTCCAGTCAGGTCCTTCCTATACTGCCATTTCCTGGCGCCTGCAGAGGACATCCTCTATCAGCTGTCACCACCTATTATTTGGGCAAAAAAGACTTACTGGAAGAGACTGAAAAAAGATGGGCAAACATCAACTGGCAGACAACTGAGCATTTTTCATAAACTGACATGATGCTAGCACTTGGCCAGCACCAGGGCTGAGCACACATCAACACTGAAAGCTGAAGACTTAGAGACTAAGAAGTCTCCCTAAGACCTCATTGACAGAGATGCCCCATGCTGTACCAAAGAGCCAAGTAGACCCACAAGCCCCACTCTCCTCCTGTCATATGCACTAGGCAGCCCAGCACCTTAAGGGAGTTCACGGTGTTATCCCTTTTTGCAGCACAGTGGGGTAGGGCTTGATCTAAGGATGGAGACACGTGTCCAGGAACGGGCCAACATCACCTGTACAGAACAGCAACTCCTCTACTAGAGGAATAATGTGACAGCTAGGCTTCAAGAGGTCCATATAAAGGAGAAAACAAGGCTCCTCATCAGAAGAAAATGAAGTCCAGATAACTATGTCTCAACAGTGAAAACTTGTTTCAGAGAGGCTGGAAACAGGAATAAATTACAGCACAGGAACTGAGTGTGCAATGGTTACTACACCAGCCCCCAGCTTCCAAAAGTACCTTACTCATCTTTCATTCAAAGCAGAAGTGTTGAGTTTTAGGGTGAACATCCACTGTGTTTCCAAAAATAGAATCTCTTTTTCTGCCCAGAAATTCTGTCTGTCTGACAAGGTTCATGACATATGCTCAAAGCAGCTTCCTTCCACACACCCAGGGATCACCGCTCTTCCCAGCTGTATCCAACTCACCCCTCCCACTTCTGCCTCTGACATGCAAGGCCAGACTCGTGGAGAAAAATGGCAATCCCCTTTAGCTCATGGAGGAGATATGTTCATTTTATACCTGGCTTCTCATTAACAAAGCCTCACACTCAAGGCATTTGCCATGGTTTTCTCCTCCAGGAAACCTGGTCATTAGCGCCGGTGTCCTCACTGCTGTGACCTTCTCAGGCTCCCCAACTGTTCTCTCAGCCAAATGACTCCAGAAATGAACCAGTTGGTCCCCCTCCAATAGTCCCACCCAACCTTTCCTACAACCACAAAGCTGTTAGAGCTGCTGTAGAATTGCAGCTCTTGGTTTCACCAGTCATACCATCTCCTCCTTGCAGGGCTCATTGCCCGCCTCCTTCCAAAAAACTTAGTTATTTTTAGCACTGATTACTCAGTGTAGACAGGACTTTTGTATCTTTCCACCTTACTGAAATAAGGAAAGCAGTAATACCTCACTTTGCTCTTTCTATTCTCGTTTGCCCTTTCTACTACAAGAGACCATGCTCATCTCGCACTCTCTCTTGCTAGAGGTACAGAGATGCAACAGGTGGCTTTCCCAAAGTGCTGCCTACCCCCGAGGAGAAAGGCTCAATCACAGCTCCCTTATAGATGGTAAGAAGCAAGCTGTACAGTGGCCACATTTCACAGCTACACCTTTCCAACACTAATACATCCATATCCACTCTGTGCTTGCCACACAACCACACTGTCATGTGCAAGCCTGCGGCAAGGGCCCAAGGTAGGAAGATGGGAACTTTCAGCCCTTGCAGTAAGGTCTGTCAAACATGCTCTACACAAGGTCATTCACATTTCTTCAGCAACCTTTGTTGTCCAACATCATTCAATAAATCTCATTCCAACAAGACCACATCCGGCCAAAAGTGAGACAAAAGGGATTAAATAGGTTCCGGATTTAAAACTGGGTTTTACTGGGATAATGTGAGATTACTCCCCCTCCTGTGGGGAAATAAAAAGTGTATTCTTGGCAACATGAGTCAGCCCAGTAATGTCACTGCTGTCATTAGGCTCTGTATTTAAACTCTAACCTCACATTTAGATGTAACCACTACAACTCACCACACCAGTCCCTCTGGTCCCATCTGCCTGTAAAGCAAAGTGAGTAGCAGGGCTCAAACCACCAGGGTCCTTTAGGCATCCCCAGGTGAACTCTCTCCCTGGCCCAGGGCACCAACAAGGCAATATTTGCAGATCTTGTAGCCCAGATGACAATCCCAGCTTGGACTCTGCTTGGTATTTCCACCTCACAGGATCTGAGCAACTTGGCCAAGTCATCACAAAGATTCACAGGCCTTCTGCCAGAATTTGAGTCCTGAGCAGGACTGTCTCCTAACCATGGTTTGTTCACACAGCATTAGGCCAGTTAAATAAAAAGCCACCACAGCTCTTTCCCATAAGCAAGCTGTGGATCTATCATCCTGAACATCCTGGTTCCTCCCCAGGGCCAGCACATGCAACTGTGCTGAAATGCTTTCAAATATGGCTCCCACCTTGATCTAAAATAGCCACGGAACGAGAGTGCCTACAGAAAGATTAGTTTCACACTGACTGAACCTTGCAGTTGAATTCAGTATTCTGCAGGCTAATTCAAGGCTTGATTATTTTTCTTCCAAGTTTACACATATTTACTCTCTTCTTTTAGAGACGTATCTGCAGGTTGTGCCAGTAATTCCTTATTCATGAGGACAGTAGGGCTCTGGAGCTCCAGTTCAATCACTTTAGCAGACCACCATATAAACAAACATTTACAAAATGGAATATTCTTAGGCCATTAGGTTTACTTTCCCAAGATTGTTCTGTACCACACATCCTGTGGTTTCCTTTGATCCTGATGACATAAGAGCCTTTTGGGAGCAACCTGGAACTGGCCTCCAAGTTAATTCAAAACCTGGTATGGCCAAACTACACATGACAACTCAAGCATTCAGATCCAAAAGGCCTCAGGCCATTAGCTACAGCTGTAGAAATGGTCAGTTTCATAGGGCAATACTGCACAGTCAACAGCCATTCCTTATTTGAGCATTCATTTTTCTGATGGGTGTAAAAAAACCTGTTCTCCAGGGACACCAGAGGAGAGCCCTATGTGTATGCAAGTACTTCCCTGCTTATCTTATGCTGTTTAGAGTAGCTTCTACTCTCCAATATTTAGAGTTAAGCTTGCACCCAAGGATAACATGCAAAAGACTTCCACAAAGAAAAAGGTCTTGCATGAAGGAAGATGGGCAAACTAAAGCCTCCGCTTTTTTGTCAGCTCAGACTTTTTTTTCTACTACCAACTTCAAAATTACATTGACAGTCAAGAAGGAAGAGCTGAAACTAAGACTTTGCTCCAGGTTTTTTCTCTACATTTGTGATTTTAGAATAAGGTCTGGATTAAGGTTTTTCAGTTTCTACTCTTATATAAATTTAGAATTTAATTGCAGAAATATTTGCCTGATCCATACGAGAGCAGTATACTTTGAAATATGAGGATTTCAGAATCTAGCAGTAAGGCACAGGTTAGTCCCCAGTTCCACGTCAATGTCACTCGATAAGAAGAGACAGCAGCAGGTCAAATGTAGCGAGGTATGAGCACAAAACCAGCAAGAAACAAAGATACCAGTGCTTCACTCCCACAAAAATGACAGCAAATGCATGTACTGACCAAGCAAACAGAGGGATGATTAGGAGGATGCAGTAACTCCGAGTAAAAAAGAAGTGAAGCTAAGCATGTCGCTTGGAGAACTGTTGTGCAGGAGTAATTTGTGTAAAGCAAAAACAAGGTTTCAGAGAGGGCATGTGAACTCTGAAACCGCAGAATTAAGGGGAGTGAAGAGACAGTAACATTTTACTCTCCACACTAAGTGGATGTCTCCTCTGCAAGAAATCTGACAAAGCAACAAAATGGAGATATTTTTTCATGATCTTGTGGTTGATTTCAAGAATAAGCATTTGCTCATTTAGACTAGTTCTGGAAACCTCAGGTGGTATTGCAGTCTGACTAAGGGATGTGCAACTCTTGGGTGGATAGTTTTGTTGGTTCACAGAATTGGGACAGGTCCTGGGAGGGAGAAAAAAGATTCAGCAATGGGAGTTCACAACGTTAGGGTGGTTTTTTGCCTTTTTTTTTTTCTGAGAATCCCTATGAGAACGAAGAGCTGTGGCAAGGATGAGAGGACTCTCCCTCGTAAGCCATATTAACCACATGTGGCAGCACTCAATTAATAGCTCATTAGCAGAGAAGTGGGGCTCTCCTTTAATGTAGCCTGCTCACTTTCCAGGAAGAGAAAGGAAGATTATCACCTGACACAGGAAGGGGAGGAAGAGTGATGCATCCCTGTCTGCTCCTAGCACATATCTGAAGAGCCATCTCCTCCCTCATCCTCCCAGGCACTGACCAAAAGTAAGACTATCCCAGATGGGAAAGCTTTGCAGCACCAGTAATCGTGAAGCCTTGTGGGAAACCTGAAGCCACAATGATGTTCTGCTTTGAAGTCATGTGGCTGTGTGAGAGCTGTCAGGTTCATCAGAGATAGAACAATGACCACTCTGCAAGTCATAAAATAAAAATGAATGCCATTATTCAAGGGAAGGAGGGATTAGTTATAAAATAATTTGTACCAGGGTGGATTACACGTCATCAGCCAATAGTCCAATAGAGCTTTAAGATGCAGCAGTTACATATCCACCTTCAAAATGAACCATCTAACAGGGTGCAACCACCACTGCCTCTCAACTCCTCTGGAAGGGACTTGTCCATTTTTCCAGGATTTCCCTTGGAATTACCTTTGGCTACTACAAATGCTTTCAGCAACATTTTCAAAAGTCACTAGCGCATTTGAATATTTCAATTTCCACCTGTCTGTGCTGGAGACAGCACAGTGAAACTGCTTTTCTAAAGGTCCATATTCAGTACTGTTTGGAAGTGAGCTCCATTTCAACTGTTCTCACTTGGGCACACATCATCAGATGTGTCTAAAAAGCCCTTCCTCTATCACTGCCATGAAGATTAGGTATTAGCACAGACTTGAGGAAAACCAACCATGAGTAGGACAGCCCTAGACACTCACTAAATTCAAAGGGAACTTTTGCACATTTTCAGTTAAGCACAGACTTACTTGTTTTGCTGAACTGGTGCATTATGGCCCAGTGCAATAAGGAACTTGCTAAAAAAATTATCATTATAATGTCTTAGTCTTGTATTCTGCCTAACACAACCTGAGAACTTTACCAAATGTTCCCTGCATTACACCTTCCCCACAGAAATTCCTCCTCTTGCTTGCTACTGATTCATCCAAGCTGAATTTTAATGCCACTAAATGATACCAGCATTAAGAAGAGAAAATCCCTATGTTCTTCTTATCTCTCTGCAGGATAAAATGTACAAAGAAGAAATTAAATTCTGTTGCTTAGCAGTAGAAATACTTCAATGAAGATTTGCCATGCACACCAAAACTCCTGCTAACATCAGCAGGACTGCATCAAGGCAGTAACCAGAACATCAAGCAGATGCAGTGTCACAGGAAGGAATTAGGAACATGCTATTTCTTTTCCACAGTTCATGGATTAGGCACATGCACATCACACACACTTGCAGCATCCTCAACATGCTGGGGCTGGAGCCGCCACCTTTCCTAAACCGATGGCAGGGAAAGGAATGGTTCCACATCCACTGCGTGGGCAGACAGTCATGGAACCATTACATCTCTCTCAGAGATGTGCACGCATGCCCTGTACCTCAGTGAACTTCAAGCATCCCCTGAGGAGGAAAATGCTGCACCATTCAAAGTGAAGGTTTGCCAAGAAAACCTGCAAATACCAGAAGAAAGCACAGCCCCAACTGTGGTCCCCCTGATCTAACTCCAGAGTCACTTCCTCTTGCCCCAGGCTCATCACCACCTGCTGCTCCTGCTTCTGGGAAAGGGATCAGTGATTACACTGTAAAGGATAAGCATATAGCAAAACATTCATATTTATCTTACTAGGCTGCTCCCATGTTCCCAGCTGTTTGCTGCCTGTTGAGAGTCACCAGCAATGTAGAAGTTAACAGAAAGGTGTACTGCTCAGAGACTACACTGTCTTTCTAGAGATACAGAGGAGTTGAACTGTTCTCTCCCTGTCTTTTCTCCTACTACATTTTCTTTCTAGCCATGACCATCTCCTTTCCTGCTCCTTCTCTTTCCAAACCATAGCCAAACTCTGACGTTTTGCCAGCACAGATTTGGCAGCTCCCTTAATGAGGCCAGACATGTAGCCTGAAATAAGTAAAACAGCTTTAAGCAACAATTTTCAGATCTGCACTGGGCTCCCTGCTTTCCTCTCTGCAGCAGTGTTGGTCCTCCTTAATGCTCCCTTGCCCTCTCTCACAAGTGACAGGCATATCTATTTCTATAATCCCTCTCTGCCTCATCTCAGCCCCCGTACCCTGATCTTCTGGCTTCCAGAGGTGTCTTCCCTGCTTCTTCCCTTCACTTCACTCTCAAACAAACAAACAAAAAAAGCACAAATGAAAAAATCTTCTATATCACATGCCAGCTAAGCCACTCCTGCCACTCTCTACTCTAGCCCCAGCATTTAGGAGGCTCTCCCTGAAGCTACATACCAAGATTAGGGATAACCTGCAACATTTCTACACAAAACCAAACATGGAGTGACAGGCTGGATGGATCTGCAGCTACTGCACATCAAACGGGCACTGCTAAACAGCATGAAGCTTTGGTCAGCTGTGCCAGTGAAGTGTGGCCCACAATAAGTCCAGCTAGCAAGACCACCATAATAAATGTTAAATGTAAGCGTACCACAGTCCTATCTCGGTCACAGGAAGCAGAGATTGCAGAAGCATATACCATGAGAAATGAGTGCAGAGAAGGAAGGTCAAATTTCCTGACTCATGCTTTGCAAAAGTGTCAACAGAAGGCTGTCCCCAAGTGTCAGTGCTGCAGCACTATCACTTTCTTTCTGGGTATTTTTCTTACTCACTTAGAGGTGCTTGAAGGAGAACTTCTTGAAAACTGCTGATGTATCACCAGTGCCACCTGGGGAAGTTTTGTATGACACACCAGAAGTGAGCATCCACAGCAGCAGGACTGTACCAGCACATGTGTGGCAAGTCCCAGGAAAGTTCCCTGTGCCTGCACAGGTCACTTTGGTAGGATGTCCACAATCAGTTGTTGAGTGTGTCAGTTACAAGGTTACCTTGCAAACACAAAGCCTGATATATCCTCCTTTTCAGACATAACTCCCCAGGTCACGCTTCTCAACCTGTCTTACAGATACCAAACAACAGTTCCCTGAACCAGAGTTGTTTCCTATGCCTAACCAGGGTAGAAAGTGAGGTCTGGGGACATAGAGCAGCTCACGGCAGAGGTGGCAACAGAGAGGAGAGGCTGCCTTCCTAGCCTTGACCTGCACTGACTTCATAGCACTTCTAAGTGGTTTCTGTGCTCCTGAAAATTGTATTCTAACTGGAAAGAGTCTGGCAGAGTGGCCCAGTAACTGCTTTACACTTTTACCGGTGAGAAAACTATAGGAAAGATCATGCAAGAATGCTTCAACCAAACAATCGGGTAATTCTGATCTGGGCCCTCTCACAGGGACCTAACCCGGACAGCTTCCCAACAGGAACAGAACAATCCATTTTGCATGGATGCAAGTGGCAATACCAGACATGAGAAGCAATGTCTTGAGCTGTACAAAAAGAGGTGGATGGAAACCCAAGTGGTCAAGACATCTGTCTGGCAGCGAAGGCTCTGCATGTCTGGTTAATTCAGCACAGGGCTGAATCTTACTAGTTATTGGAGCTACTTTCACCCCACGTCAGCCTCTTCATGAAATCAAGGTTACACAGAATGAAGCTGTTATTTCAGCTTGAATGTCTAGTAAAGACAAAAAAAATCCCTCTGGTTTCTGAGACCTGAGCTCAACTTTCAGTTCATCTATTTCCACTTAGATGATTACTTAAAGACTGTGCAGCTGCTCAGTCAAGTCCTCGCTGTGGAGCAGTGAGGCAGCCAAAGCCTGTAAAAGACAACAGCAATTCCCAGAGTCCCTCATGTTGACCACTGATTTCTTTCAGATACTTGGTGGGGTCTTTGCTTTTTTGTTTTGGTTTCGGGTTTTTTGTTTTTTGTTGGGTTTTGTCTGGGGGTTTTTTTGGGGGGGTGGGGTGGGGTGTGTGGCTTTTTGTTGTTGTTGTTTTGGTGCTATTTTTGCTTTATTATCTGCAGTCTAAGAAATTCAGATAAGACATGAGCAAAACTTACAATAAAGCACAAAGTGTCCTCTGCAACGGAAGAGCATTTCTAGCTAAATAGCAGCACTTAGATGCAGATGTACACAGCAAGCCAAAGTCTCAGAATACTCCTCCTAAATCCCCAGCTCCTGTCTGATCTGCTGCTTGATTTCCCATAGACACACTGCCAGGAGCATCACAGAGGACAAGATCTTGGCAGGGTGAAAAGGACGGTGTAAGATTTCCTGCAAAATGAGGATCTATATCAAGGTTACTGTATCAAGGATTTAAAACTGAAACTCTACAAGATATCTAGATGCTCCTTCTCCAAGACAAACATTAACTTTTGGCTAAGAACAACAAAAAGCAATCTCTCTCCAGAAGAACTCAGTAATTTCCCTAAGGTTTTTTTCACTTATCTCTTAGGTAATTTGTGGTGGCCAATGATGAAGATGATAACCTGGGGTAGATGACACGTGCTTGATTCAGTCCAGAGACACATATACTGATACACGTACAGATCTGGTCATCTGCAGCTTCTGCTCTCACAGTGAAACAATTGTCAAAATATTTTGCATTGCTCTTGCATCTTCCAGCCAATAATCCAAAAATGCATTAGAAGCTTTTAATAACCCCCCACAACCTCTATCCTGTGTAATGAACAGATTTTAGTCCCCCAGAAACTGAAAGAGAGAGAGAAACAAAAATTACTTAGACCAGACCCACTAGCAAAAGTATGTGGAAACATGCAATAAATGCAATTTCATTTGTTTTAAGCCCAGCAGCCTAAGATCATGAGAACAACAGGCAGCACACACAGCCTCATCCACAGTTGGTGGGTTTGACTTGATACTCTCCTGTAAGGCACAGGCCACACAGGTCCCTACAGGTCAGAGGTGGGAACGTTCCCACTGCCCAGTGCTGGACATCTGCACTGCACACACACTGCTCGATCCCTACAACGTGCAAAGCCCAATTCCCAAAAAGGGATGGGCATTTCCTTCAGGGATTGAACACTATTTGCATCAAACCAAAGTGGACAGGAGTTGAATGACCAGGTACAGCAGGCCACCACACACAATGCATTGCATAGCATGGGCATGGTTGCCTGTAAATAAATAAAATCATAGAACACTTTAGGTTGGAGAGGCCTTTAAGATCATTGAGTCCAACTGTAAACCTAACACTGCCAAGTCTACCACTAAACCATGTCCCTCAGGACCACATCTACACGTCTTCTAAATCCCTCCAAGGATGGTGACGACACCACTGCCCTGGGCAGTCTGTGCCAGGGCCTGACAGCCCTTTCAGGGAAGATAATTTTCCTACTATCCAATTTAAACGTCCCCTGTCACAGCTTGAGGCCATTTCACAGAATCACAGAATTGTTATGGCTGGAAGAGACCTTCAAGATCATCCAGTCCAACCTTCTACCCAGCACCACCATAATAACCCCTAACACACTAAATCATACCACTCAGTGCCTCATCCAGCTGTTTCTTGAATACCTCCAGGGACAGTGACACCACCACCTCCCTAGGCAACTTGTTCCAATGTCGAATCACCTTAATGGTGAATTATTTATTTTTTCTAAAATCCAATCTGAATCTCCCCTGTTGTAACTTAAGATCATTTCCCCTCATCCTCTCACTGTAGGCTTGGCAGAAGAGACCAACCCCCACCTTACTACAATCCCTTTCAGGCAGTTGTAGAGAACGATGAAGTCTCCCCTAAGCTTCCTCTTCTCCAGGCTAAGTAAACCCAGCTCCCTCAACAATTCCTGATAAGACAGATTTTCCAAACCCTTAACGGCCCCCATTTCCTTTCTCTGGACACGCTCCAGCACTTCAATGTCTTTTTTGAAGTGAGGGGCTTGAAACTGAACATAGCTCTTGAGGTGCAGCCTCACCAGTGCAGAGTACAGCGGGACAATCACTGCCCTGTTCCTGCTGGCCATACTGTTCTTGATGCAGGCCAAGATGCCATTGGCCTCCTTGGCCACCTGGGCACACTGCTGGCTCATATCCAGCCAGCTGTCAACCAGCACCTCTAAGTTCCTTTCTACCAAGCAGCTTTCCAGTCACTCTTCCCCAAGCCTGTAGGAATGCAGGGGGTTGTTGTGGCCTAAGTGCAGAACCCAACATTTTTCCTTATTAAATCTCATACAGTTGTCCTCAGCTCACTGATTGAGCCTGTCCAGGTCTCTCTGCAGAGCCTTGCTACTCTTGGGCAGATCAACACTCCCACCCAACTTAGAGTTGTCTGCAGATTTACTGAGGGTGCACTCAATCCCCTCATCCAGATCATCAATAAAGATATTAAACAAGGATGGCCCTAAAATTGAGCCCTGCGGAACACCACTAGTGACTGGCTGCCAACTGGATTTAGCCCCATTCACCACAACTCTCTGGGCCCAGTCATCCAACCAGTTTTTGACCCATTTCCTCTTGTCCTACTGCTTGCTACTCAGCAGAAGAGACCAACACCCACCTTACACCTCCTTACACCACCTCAAAATGTGAAGAGAGAAAAAGTAAAATATCTCCCTGACCTTAGCACTTTGAAAACCTTGCTGCTGGTTTCATCACTGCTAACACTGCTAGATGATGCTGCTCTCCAAAAATAGGCAGCTAAAGCCGAGGCACTCTACATTGCCAGACTTGCCACACTGCAGAGCTGATGCAGCTGCACTAATCTCCTTGCTGAATCACTGCATCCCACATCACAGCAGGAAGAAACCCTGCTGTTGGAGCAGCATATGCCACCTCTCAATGTCACAGGCACAGCTGAAGGGTGAGTGTTGCCACTGGAGGCACAGAACGGGGATTTTACACAGCAATAAAGAAGAAAGGAAGTTCAGTAAATGAACTATTCAATTAAAAGGAAAAATACCATGACAAAGGTCAAACATTACTACTTCACATATTCTTCCCCACTCCTTCCCCACTTGCCTGTACCATCCCCTCCCTCCTCACTTCCTTCCTCTCCTCCCCCACATAACACCCCAGCTAACACAAGTCTAGGTAACAGGCAGATTAAAATCCAGTAGTAGTAGATGGCAGTGACAGATTCTGTATCAAATTTGTGACTGCTAAAACTGAAAGAAGGACTAGTCTGAGGTGTGAGTAGAGACGCACGTAAATACTGCTGTGGTGTTAAAGTAATGTGCAAAAGTAAAAGGTGGTGGTTCAAGTGGAAGAGTTTGTGATTTAGACAAACGATCACTACAGAAAAGATCTCTCACTATGTCTGTTTCAATGTGTTAGGACTGGCCAATTTGGACATGAGAAGAAGCCCTCCTGTTGCTCAGATGGGAGTCAGGATCAATGCAACCAAGTCAGCCTGGTGGCAGAGGGCAACAGAGACTCCTCCCATTCATAGCTGCCACATAGCTGCTGAGGGTGAGCTGGCCAGCAGTTATCTCTTGCAATTTACCACACGTGTTCTCTCCTCACTATGTGTGCAGTTCCCTACTGCTATAAGGCAACAAGCTAAGAGGAGGCCCAAGATAAAAACCAACCATGGAGAAGAGGGAAGGGTCACATTAAAAGACAAGTGCTGTGGCCACTACTGAAAACTGCAGAACTGCTTTTGTTAATAGTTCTATCAATGTTGGCCCAGTTTTGGTAGTATTTCCTGGGAAACTCCTGAGCTGATCCAAGGAACACAAATACTGTGGGGCAAAGGCAGGGAAGTCTGAAATGTAAACACTGATCACTCAGCCAGATCAACCCCTCACCAGATCTATCTGTCCATGCTGGGTTTGGCAGGCTACCCACACGCCACAGCAGGTCATCTGTGGAAAACCTGCTTAGACTTCAACACTGCTACAACTGTCTTATCTCCTAAACATAGCCTGCTAAATCAGAAGAAAGCCTGCCAATTTCTGAGTGCCCCACATTCTGTGGCTTCATCTTGAAAGCCCCCCATAAACCAGTTCACCAAAACACAAGACAATGTGTAGTCCACTCATGGCAAATGACAGAAGAATTACTCCATACTGAGCTTCAAATGAGAATGTGAAAAGTTGTCTTCTTGCTTAGGAGAGGAGAAAGTACACAATTTTCAGAATGACTGTAGATCAAGTTCACAACACAGCCTATCAGCACGCCCTTGCCGAACGCAAACCACAATGCTTAAAGGCATCATGGTGAGGTATTCAAACAAGTAATAACAGCTCTGATACCATGCTAAATGAGTAGCATCTGAAATGTACACAAAAGGACAAGAGGCCAAAACACAGCCAGTCAGTGGGAATTCACAGATTACTGGGTATCACAGAATAGCCTGAGTTGGAAGGGACCTTAAAGGTCATGCAGTCAAACATCTCCAGGGACAGGCCATCCACCATCTCTCCGGGCAACCTGTTCCGGTGTATTACCACCCTCATGGTGAAAAACTACTTCCTTATGTTTAACCTAAATCTGCCCTCCCTCAGTTTAAAACCATCACGCCTCGTCCTGACACAACAGCCTCTGCTAAAAAGCCCATCCCCATCTTTCTATAGGCCCCCTTTAGGTATTGAAAGGCAACACTGAGGTCTCCTTGGAGACTTCTCCAGGTTGAACAGCCCCAACTCTCTCAGCCTTTCCTCGTAGCACAGGTGTTCCAGGCCTCTGATCGCTTTTGTGGCCCTTCTCTGGACTCGTTCCAACAGGTCCATGTCCTTCCTGTGCTGAGGGCTCCAGAGCTGGACACAGTACTTCAGGAGGGGTCTCACAAGAGCAGAGAGGCAGAATCACCTCCCTTGATCTGCTGGTCACAGTTCGTTTGTGTTACCCCGGACACAGTTGGCCTTCTGGGCTGTGAGGGCACATTGCTGGCTCATGTCCAGCCTTTCATCAGCCAGTACCCCCAAGTCCTTCTCAGCAGAGCTGCTTTCAATCCCTCTGATCCCCCAGCCGGTATTGATACTGAGGGTTGACCTGACCTAAGTGCAGGACCTTGCACTTCTCCTTGTTGATCCTCTCAAGGCTCCCCTGGGCCCACTTCCCAAGCTTGTCTAGGTCCCTCTGGATGGCATCCTGTCCTTCAGGTGTGTTAATTACACACCACTCAGCTTGGTGTTGTCCACGAACTTCTTGAGGGCACACTTGAGCCCACTGTCTATGTCATTAGCGTCCCCAAACGCTGTAACCATCACTGTCCAAACGAGACATCAAATCAGTATAAAGCCATAAAAAAGAGTAACATCCAAGGCCTCCTTGTTGTACATCACCACCACTTCTCATCTGTCTTTCCCTCCACCAGGGTGAATTTGGAGGCTCACTGAGCTCATTACAGAATGAATTCTCCTCCCTATAGCCACTACTCCAAGTACATGCTGAGAGTCAGTGCCCCAAATAACACAGGAGAGGAACCTATTTCCACTAATGAATAACAGAAGCAGCTACATCAGCAGTAGGTGAGTAAAAGAAAGTTTACCATAACATAAACAAATTTAAAAAGTGTCAGAATACTGCACTGCACTATTTAGTAATGAGCTACGAAATAAGAATGGTTAAATGCAATATGGGAGGCCATATCCCTAAAACAGGCATGATGCATTGCAATCCAACACCTGATGGGCTCAGCTAGTTCTCAACTATTTGCAAAGTTTTTGATGGGCAGGCCAGAAAGGAATAAAGAATGGTTTTCTGTTTGTGTGCTGATCAAAGACCAACACAAAAACAGAAATAAAACTTTAGATGTAGGAAAAGTTTCAGTTCCATGGACAATGTTTCTTATTTCACCCAAGTAATTTAAACCATCTCTGTTTTCTTAAAACTTCCTCACCCTTGTAACCTTATCATAAGAAAGCCATTACTGTATGTTTATTCTTATATTTGGAATACAACATATTTAGAAGATGACAGTGACAAAATTGCCAAATATCAAAAACAATTGCAACATAGGTCTGCAAAAAATTTCCACACACATAATAGCCAAAATACTTTGGCTGGGTTGTTATAAAAAGTAGGATTATTCACAGTTGACTATAATGAGCAGTGATCATAACAATAATTTCTGAATAAAAAGTGCTCATCAGTCCTGAACCAGAGGAAATTGCATGGCTGCTGTGGGTGCCAGGGTCTCTGAACTTCGCCCCTTAGAGGTTGCGAGTGAGGATGATCCCAGCCCTAAAGCCAAGTAGGGAACAGTTCCTCTGCTCCTTGCAATTTTCTAGGCTAACTTGTAAGGTAATTTTGAAATTCCTTACTTAAAGCATGCAGAGTGGGAGAAGCTTCATTCCTGGAGTGACAGGACATTCCTACACACTTCCCATGAACATTGTACCAAAGATCTGAGTTAACCAATTGTAGGCATCATGGGAAAGCTGGAGAAACTGCCAACCCCAGAATTATCCAACCTCAGTAGGGAAATGAGATTGCTTGACACCACTAAACTGGAAAGAAGAAACTTCCACAAAGGACACTCCTGTTGTCACTGAAGTGACAGTGTCCTGAAGTGGCAGTGCTTTTCAAAGATTCAGGCAGCATGAGCTGAGCACTGGTCCAAGATTAAAAGTTCCCCACCTCTCACTTGGAGGAATCTGCTGTTGGGCAGAAGGAAGCACAAAGGTGATGTGAAAATCCGAAAATTGGAGTGGGAAGACTGTTGGACATTGTGTTCAACTAAGCCAGCTCCTAAAAGCCTTTTCTAATTTTGGGTTCAGACAAGGAAAAGTCTTATTCCAGAACCATGATGCTTATTTAGATTATCTGCTGCTTTTCTAAAGAACTGGATAAAAATAGAGATGATGTTCTTGCAACTAGAATGGGTTTCTCACCTTACAAGCTTATCTTTTTACAAAGATAGAAAGACCTTTTAGAAAGATAGAAAGATGGAAAAAGTTGTTAGTTCCCTTTATGAAGCATACAACAAAAATAAAATCACGTGGAAAAGTCATTATTAGCGATGCAAGGTTCAGGAAACACTTGAAATAAGTTTACTTCTGCCACTTCAGTTTGTCTTCCTTTTGCGCACTCACAATATAACTTTCTTTTCCCCTAAGCATCATCATGGCATCATACAAAGGGCAGACAACTGATCATTTAAGGAGTGTTAGTTGGCACTTGTTTCCTCCCTATTGTTTAACATAAAACCCCGGCCTTATTAATGCACACTATTTAAAGCTTGCACTAGAAATGCCTAATTACTCTTCAGAGGATTTCCTATAATTGTCACCATACACCAACAGAAAACTGTACAAATATGACAAGCATCTGTGAGATGCAGTCATAATAGCAAGGAAGGAACAAGACAACCTGGAGGTGGACAGACTGGATGGAATTCCACTGACGCAGGTGGTTTGTCCTAAAAAAAGCCAAAACATACTCTTCCGGGAACAGCGCTGATGACCAACAGCGACAGGCACAAGAACTAGGCTGCAGGCAGCTCCCTCTCAAGAGGACACAACAAAATGAATGGGCCACACCCAAGAGACTGAGCTGGTCTCAAGGCTACACAATCCTGTTACAATGAAAGAGTCCAGAACCCCTTCCGGCTGTGATTCCTCCCCACGGACCTCCTTTTAGCCTTCGGACAGCTCTGCTTTCACGCTTGCTATCCACAAAATTCAGCTAGGTCTGGACACCACTAGGTTGTTGGGTCTCAGTTCCCTGGGAAAGTTCTGCTGCAGGACAACTCATGGTATTAAATTTCAGCTCAGATAGTTAGGGTGGTCTAAGTTTTAAATAACTGAAAACAGGATTTTCCAGCTGAGGCCTCAGCTGTTATTAAGAGTAAGAAAAGGAACCAGCTGCAATTCTGCCACTTTCCAAGAAGTCAAACCATTGGTGAAAAAAGTGTTGTTCCTATTTTTATGGAGAATAGTGATGGTGGACACCCCTCAAACTTGAAACAATTCTCCTGTGTAGTAGATCACTTTCTCCTTCATGCTGCCTTCACAGAACCCAGCAAAGATGCACAGTTTAATCCTACCTTGATATTCAATTCAGAGAATTGGCTAAAAATTTGTAAAATGCAGTGACCAGCTGCATTTCTTCTTGTCCTCTAACTTGTAGCAACACTATCTTATCAGAAGCTGTGGGATACTCAGCTACCAAAGATCAACCCAGTATAAAATGCAGATGTTAGAAATAATCATATTTATTCTCCATTGTTACTAACTTCAAAATACATTCCAAAGTCCTGATTAAGTGTTACAGCCTCCTTTGCCTTCAGACTGATGAACAGGCATCAGAGCATACACAAAAACCAAGTCAAATAGTTCTGCTCACCCCAATTAATCGGAATGACAGCACTCTGACCCAGTAGTTTGTAGCTGAGCAAGCAGAGAACTTCCTTGCCCAGACAAGAAATAGCTACAAAGCTGCTACCATTGACTTCCCACCTTTTAGGGTCCAAGAGCTCCATGTTCCCTGGTGACCAGGGGATTGATCACTGATACCCTTTCACTGAAGGTAAGCACCACTCCGGATAGTTTTCTTAGCTTAAAGATTGTTCTGTGATTTTAATTATTATCCTAAAGGCAGAAAATGGATATCATTTATGACCAAAAGTTAAACTCCATTTATGCTGACTGAAAGCCACTGAAGCAAATGACCCAAAACTGCAGTAGTTTATATGCAACGAAACCATCTCCTCATAGCGAATCAAGACTCACTTCTGCAGAGAAGTCCTTTAACGATTTTAGCATGCTGAATTTAGCCAGTATGTTCAGAAACAGATTTTCATTAAAAAGCTGTGAGAGGACAACAAGCAGCAGCAAAAGTTACAAAGCAATAGTTGCAACTCTGTTGGACTATCATACCCATCAAAAAATAAAGCTCTTTGTTCTACTGACCTGATTACAGTTACTAGAGTGGAAAGCTCTCCTCTTATTAGCACTCTTTCAGCTATGAACCTTCAAGGACAACTCTGCTGTCCCTGTGTCCTGAACTCCTGCCCACTCATTACTGCTCAGGGAGCTGTAAGAGTAAGTGCTAGGAGGCAGGTTGACTTGGGAAACACCCAGCACCAAGCAGAGACAAAACTGTGCAACTTTTCCACTTTCAGGTTGTGTTTTGTGTCTTTATCTTGCTATTGAGAGATATTCAAACACAAGGAGAAATGGGAAGCTTAGTTTTCAAGTGCCTGTATCCTAACAGCCCGTGATGTCATGATCATCATCACACATTTTCAGTGCCAACACGTGAGTCTTTTACAATGAAGGTGATGATGGCAAGGGCATCCTGTGCAGCTGAGTCAATCTACAGTTACTCTGCAGCAGGCTAAAGCAAATACCTCTAGCAGAAGTTTTGATCTCAGTGTCACACACTTCATAGGTCAGATGCATTCTGCAGACCCACAGCACCATCACGGGCTTTGCAGGAAGCATCTGTGCTAGAACGAGGTGGGGTGGCCGTCTTGCTTTAACCCTGTTGGGGCTCCTTCATGCTCTGAGCAAAGCACACAAGGGGAAATTCCAGACTCCAAGTCCCACGAGGAGCTCAGACAAATACGTGTAGTGCAGTCCCAGCCATGGTGCTTGACCACTGGCTCTAGAAACCCAGGGACAGTGGGTTTCCCTCCACCCCCATCTCTTTCTCTCCCATACAACCACCTGCAAATGGTCATGTTGGATGTGTGAGTGGTGGGACAATGTCTCTGACCTGGCCTGAGGGTGTCAGTGCTCCTCTGCAGAGGACACACACATTTACTTCCCGAAGGGTCCTCCCTTTCTTGTTACCACCATGATGTTGCTGAGTCCATTGTTTCCTAGAAGAGACACATTTGCCGTTCAGGATGAGATTAAGCAAGGCATAAATTTTAAATGCTTTAACAATCTCACTCACACAGACTATCATCCAAAGGGTAAAAACATATAAGGTAGGGTTTATGTTCCACCACAGGACATTTTAGATGCTGTCACAGTTGTTGCACAGTTAACCTTAATTTTCCTGGAATACAAACAGCAGCATAGCTCTAAGGAGGGACCAGAGCAAGCACAGGGATGACAAGGCAGTGTTTGCAGAGCAGTCAGATCACACACCTAGAAGCACAGGGTTCTTGGCTAGGTGCATACAGCAGGCCAAAGCTTCAAACCTCAAGGCCAAGAGAGGTCTGAATGGAAAGCCAAGACATTAAATCTGTCACATAATCAACTTGTGATTTCCTGTTAGCATCAGCAGAGAAGAGGAAAAATGAAAGACTGGAGTGACTCTCAGAATCATAGAATGGTTAAGGTTGGAAAGGACCTTTAAAGGTCACATAATCCAACGCCCCTGAAGTGAGCAGGGACATCTTCAACCAAATCAGATTGCTCCATCTAATCTGACCTTGAATGTTTCCAGGGATGGCTCTCTCATGGGCACCTTGAGAGTGCACCCACCTCATGGGCACTCACCTCTATGAGCAACCTGTTCCAGTGTTTCATTACCCTCATTGTAAAAAATTTTTCATGGTATCCAGTCTAAACCTACCCTCTTTCACTTTAAAACCATTATCCCTTGTCCTATCACTACAGGCCATGTTAAAAACAACTCCTTATGTGAAAATAGAGCTTCATAAATATTTGTGCTGGCAACACTGATGAAAAGAACAAACGAGTGAGAGAAATAACAGTTACCTCCTTCCTCCAGTAAGTAAGAAGCAGTGATGCTGAAATAGAAAATAAAACTGCAAAGATATAGAGCTAAAGGAGAACAATCAGGCTACAAGGCGACACCAGGCAGAAGGGCACAAGTTTTGGCTGTCAGCTCCAGTTTGACAACCTTGTAGGATAACTTGCTCTCAGACACACTAACCTTCTCTCTGAGATAAAAAGCCATTAAAGGAGTCAATCTGAGAGGCAGCTGTGTACTAATAAATGGATCTTGAAGTGGATGGAGCATATTAATCACACATCAATGAGGCCTTAGCAGGTATGTTTACTGCAGAAGAGCTTCAAGGCCAATCTGATCTCATTTCTTTCATACCTGCGATACTTCTCATAATTATGCTGTTTCATTGACTCCAGTGGACATGTCCCTGATTCACATCAGAGCAAAAAGGATGAAGAATCAGGCTCACTCAGCTTCTCCCATGCTTTCTTACTTTTTTCCTCCCTCTTGTCTAATGCCATCCATTTGTTCCTTGATATAGACTGTATCAACTTGCACTTCCTGCGTTAGACCAGACATGTTTACACGTGTTACTTCTAAAAGACATTTTGACAACAAATTTACACAATGATCAAAAGCGAGGAGTGATAATGTTCTTATGTCTCTAAAGCCAAAATTAACAGGATGAGGGATACTCCAGTCATTAAATTATCTACTCATATTTGAGAGGAATATCAAAAGACAATCACTGGTCATACCAAAAGCTGGGCTGGTAGCAATATCCAAATTCACACAAATAAGCATGAATATAAAGTGAGCAAATGTGATGATCTCAGAAAGATGTAGTGTAACCCAAGTCCTTTTACTCATGGTGGACAGAATAAAGGTTTCCCAGCTCTCAATTTCTTAATTCACCCCTAGAGACTCAAGAAGGTAGCCTTTTTATGGTAGGGGTGGGAAGCAGAAGTCATCACAGAGGAATCTGAGTCGGATACTTTCTAGACCACAAAGGTGGAGGCACACTAACACTCAACACTTGACTACAGGGTGAAGTCATCAGAAACCCACTAATAAAAGCTTAGAATATAGAGTGAATCAGCACAGGTCTACATACTTCAAGAGCCATGTTATCATTGCCAACTTTTTTACTTGTAACTGACAACTACAGGCACACTTGGTTAGGTAGAAATGCTAGGCAAACTGAAGAGCAAAGATGTTAAAACAGAAGGCAACTTTGTGTTTCATATTGCAAACACAAATATCCCATGCAATTGTAATGTGTGGGAAAACTGGAAAGGACAGAAACATGTCAGCCACCTGATTTTAGTAGACAGCCAGAACCTGATCCTGCACTCTTCAATATCACAGTGAAATTATTTGTATTGGAACGAGTAGATATATACAAGCCACATCAGTCACATTTAAAGTTCTTACACACATCTAGGAGGCAAAAAGGTCCTCTGCTAGCAAAGTCACATGATACTCTAGAGAGCATATAACACTACACACCACCCTCCTCCTACTTTGGAGGTAGCAGACACTGATCATTTGGCTAAAATCTAGAGAGCTTTCCTTCACAGCTGTACTTTCTCACCCTTGCAATTTAGAGATTTCATCCTGACATGATTTTTCAGGTTTTTTCTTTCTCCTTTGACTCCCTGTGCTGCTCCATCCAGCTCCGTGACAGCTGGAGGCCCTGTATTTGTGTTTAGCTGGCTGGCTGGAAGAACACACCAGCATCCTGCTTTCACTTTGGTTCAGGTAATCCAAGTGTCAGGAGTCCACTTTGAGGGTAAAGAACTCCCAGAAGCTACCTTCAAACAGGGCAGTGGAGCTGAACACCAAATACATTGCTTAGAAATGCAGGACTGACTGAAGCACCCCAGCTTGGCACACAAAACCACAGCAGGGAACGGAAGATATGTCTCCCTGAACACTTGCTTGACTGCAGTGAAGACCTCTTGGCCATCATACTAGGCAAATCACTCATCTTTCTGGATGACAGTCTCCTAGTAGGAAGGGGAGATAAAGTATATTTGCAAACAGCTATACACTGCTGACCACTCTGTGTGTGTGTACATGCATAAGAACAGCTGCACAAGATCAGACAGCAAAGGTTAGTTGAGATGAGAAGTCTGGCTCTAGCAGAAGGCAGCACTGAGTACTTTAGAAGGAATATCAGGGTTAGGATACATGTAGAAGTCATCCTTCTGTTTATATTCTGAGCTCAAGTAGCAAACCATTGTTTAGGGTTTTCTTAACAGAAATTTACATTAGGATTCATTAGGTTAAGAACCTCTTAATCTCCATGTGTTGGATCCATTTCTTAATGTATTAGTGTTCTACAATGTACAGAAGCAATGAAATCCCCAGTTTAATCACACATTCCTGACAGATCCTCAACCCCTTCTTAGGAACCTCACACAACAGAAAGACCACACTCTCCATAAGCCATAAATGTATCACAGAATCATTATGGCTGGAAGAGACCTTCAAGATCATCCAGTCCAACCTTCTACCCAGCACCACCATAATAACCCCTAACACACTAAATCATATCACTCAGTGCCTCATCCAGCTGTTTCTTGAATACCCCCAGGGACAGTGACACCACCACCTCCCTAGGCAACTTGTTCCAATGTCGAATCACCTTAATGGTGAATTATTTATTTTTTTCTAAAATCCAATCTGAATCTCCCCTGTTGTAACTTAAGATCATTTCCCCTCATCCTCTCACTGTAGGCTTGGCAGAAGAGACCAACCCCCACCTCACTACAACCCCCTTTCAGATAGTTGTAGAGAGCAATGAAGTCTCCCCTAAGCCCCCTCTTCTCCAGGCTAAATAAACCCAGCTCCCTCAGCCATTCCTCACATTAAAGGTTAGCAGCACACTAACCCTACCTTCTGAGAGCAGATGCAAATTCACAGCTTGAGGGGAAAGCTCACAGGACCAGGAAATACCTACCATGTCTTTCCAAGAAGGGCAGCTATTATCCCAGAGAGGAGGACAACATACAAACAGGGGAAAATTGGCTTCCCTTGTGGGTGAAACCACAAAAATTTTGTGAGGCTTCCTTTTCCTTCCTTCCTCCTCTCATTCTGCCCACATACACCCTGTGTAACCTGAGCATGAAGAACAGAAAACAGCTGAGCATTATAAAGGATCCTCTGGGAGACAAATCTCACAAAACCTGAGGCATTAAGAAGGCTGCAGGCTGGTCAGCAGGTAATTCCTACCAACAGACAGCAGCTGTTAAAAAAGGCCTCATGGTTTATTCTGAACAGGTGCTCAGCTCTAACTCAGTTACTCTCCCCTGAGATCTCCTGCTTCTGGATCTCAGTGTTCATGCTCCATGCTCAATGTCATTAAGTAGAACTGGGAGTGGGTTGGGAGACCTTATCTTTTTCCCTGGGGGCCTTAGTATGCTAACGCGTGTGCAAGACTGTTGTCTTGATTTTTTCCATCAACCTTTATAGGTAAAGCTTGTGTAACTGTTGCTAGTAATTTCCAGAACACAATACAAAGCACCTGCAGAGGAAAAGCAGCAGCAGTTACACAGTGGTCAAACATGTTCTCCCAAGAAACCAAGATTTCCCTTCACTGTCCACACAATGTCATTGTCCAACACAGTGCTCTCAGATTTTATATAAACACACTCACAGTCATCTTTATCCAGGACAGCTATTCTATCCAGTCCAATATTCTCTTTCCAAGTGTGGTAAAAAGTGGATTCTTAAGGAAGAATATGAAAAGGTGTGTGCATAGTATGGGACCCTGCTTTACACCTCCCAGCAAGCAAAATTTGCTGACTTACAGAGCTGAGGTCTCTAACAGTCAGTCGTGGACACACTTTCCACAAATGTATCTAACCCCTGTGACCAGGTATGTTTCTGGCCTCTAAAATACCCTGTAGCAATTCATTACACTTGGACCAGGTTGTGAATACACAACTTCCTTTGGTTTACCTGCTGCTGAACAATTTCACCAGATGCCCCTGCACTTGTAATGCAAGCAATCGTAAGTGAAATGTATTTCACTCCTCTGTTGATAAAAGCACCAGTCTCCAGCACGGCTGCTCACAATTCCCTCTTTCTAAACAAAACAGCTTTGTGCAATCACCTTACATATGAATGCTCATCACCCTAGCTGCCCATCTCTGCATTTCCTATTGCTCTACTGTAAAGTTTCTCAGGTAAACTGGCTGGAAGTGGCACCCACCAGCATTGCAGATGTGGGTGCAATATGGATTTTTGTTTCACTTTGCTCTGAACTCTCTATTTGCCTTTTCTATTCCCACTAAGAACTCGGGTGAGGTTTTCAGCCAGCCACCTACAGCGACTCCAACAGCCTTCCAGAGAGACGAGCTATTTGCAATGTCAACGTATATCCCTAGAGCAAGCTCTCCATTCCCCCATACATTGTTTTGCAGTGATCAGTGTCCAATTCCATTTGTCATATCCCAATCCAGACACACAGACGCATGAGAACATCTGGCACCCTGTCTGTTAATGGACAGGCTAATGCAACGGCCTTTGCTTTGCAAATATTTGGGGATTTTTGTTACTCATTTTCAAGGGAAGTCCTTTGTTAAGAAAAAACCCACATGTATGTGAACCGATGACAACAGTAGTGGTAAAAGATTAAATAGTCAAAATCCTCATTAAATTATTTTATAATTGCACTATTACCAAATTCCTTTTCATTCATATTTCAGAAAGCCTAAAGATAAATAATTAACATCAACAGCTAATGAATAAACACAATCCTAACCACAGTGCAGACCTAACTGAAATAGATTTCAACCCCTCCCTGAACTGCTAGGATGTCCCTGGGAAATGTTTTCCTTTGTTCCCTGGTACCTGTGCTCCTTCCAGCCAGACTCACAGAATTTTAAGCACCACTCTCTGGAGGTTACTCCACCTGAAAACATTAGAAACACGAGGACTGCAAAGTTTAATAACCAGGTTAAGGAATCAGGTCCACACCAGCATCCAAAAACTGACAGGAAACAGCCACCATCTTCCTAATTACAGGATTCTATCTTTCGTTGCCAGGGGTCTGACAGCAGGTACACTGCTTCTTGGGCCACATCTGGAAGGAGAGACTCCCACCCCCAAGAACAGAAACAGTAGGGATACCCTACCCATCGCAATGTCTTTAGGAGAAACAAGGTCTAATCTTGTCCCAACTAGATCCTCTTAGCACTCCAACATCCTGCACTTTTCCAGTCAAACCCTTGCTGGTGTTTGTGAACCTCTGCTCTTAAGGAAAACCTGCAGGAAGACGGGGAGCAGCATGCTAGACAGTGAGTACATACTCCTGCTTGTACTGTAGTGATATTGGCATCAGTGTTTCACTTGTGATTACTATGACTTCTCAAGGCATTGCTTCTGGCTCAGTTCTGCCTGACTTGCACATAGCCCCAGATCACCTTGGGGAATGGCAGTGTAATCAAGCAGAATCACAATGGGAACGCCAGCATCTCTGCTGGCTACAACAGAACAGGTCATAGCAGGAAATATTTACTCTGGCTACACAGAACGTTGAGCTCTGACCATTTTAAGAGTCAAAGGCAAATATAACCTGAACCACGACACCACTAACATCGTTTGACTACCCTGAGAGGAGAAGAGTCTGCCTACATAGAGCACACACTTGGGATGTGAAGATTGTCCCCAGCAGCACTCGGCAATAAACAAGAGCTATTGCACAAAAATCAAGGAACTGGAAAACTCTGAGCTGTACTGGAAACTCCATGAGCAGTGGCAGAACAGTCACCCCAGCTTTAGCATCATTCTCTGCTCAGCAGTTTGCAGGAGCAGCCAGAAACAGGGCAGCAGTGGGGGGCAGCAGTGGGAAGCAGCCGCTGGGCTCTGTAGGATGGAAGATTTGCCCCAGAGCTCCCTCAGCAGGTGTTTGAGACGTGCCCAGGCTGTGCCTGAGCCCATCTAGAGAGGATAAGGAAGGATGAACCAGAGCCTCAGCTCTCACTTGAACCCATCTGCCCTCTGCCAGAGGTATGGAGAGGGCCATCAGTCCGTGCCTGCAAAGGACATTATCTTTAAATGTCACAAGGCTACTCAATTAGTATATACAGGTAAATAAAGATCTGTGTAGATAGAATATAAATTTAAATTACAAAAATATAGTTAAAAATACAGATAAATGGACTTGCTGCCCATCTGGAGGCAGAGCTTCCAGGTCTCACATCCCTCAGAAGGTGCATAGGCAGGTAGTGCACCTGTCAGGAGCAGCTTTCAGAAAGCAGGTCTTCCCCACAAAATATCCCACAGCCTGGGAAACCTGAGTCAAGCTTTCCCTACCATGTGACATGCACTTCATGGCCTCACTAACCAATAATTGATAAATTTCAGGAATTAACTAGCAGGGTTTGAAAATCACCTATTTCTTGGGCAAGCACTTAAATAAAGGTCTTCACACACATGTGGAGAGAGAGTAGATGCTCGCTCCCCTGAGCAACTTCCACAGCCTATTTTCTGCTCCCGCTTTGCCACCATCGGTTCGAATATTGGTCTGCACAGCTCACCCACTGGAAGCCCAGACTGCCTGCAGCCCAGGAATACTTCCAGAGTTATTTCTTCCTGGCACCATCAGATGCCTTCTTTCAGCAGTCTGTTCTCAGTGCCACAAAGGGAGCACTGGATCCCACTGCCAGAGCTCCAATGTCACCACTCAGGGAGCTTTGAACCACACTGGAAGAAGAGGTACCAGCAGCGCTGTGAGTGGGATTACAAAGAGCTGGGCAAGCTGGCTCTGTCAGCAGTTATTCCTGCAGCCAAAGCCCAAGAGACAGATTTAAATCTGTTAAAACCATCCATGGTTCTTATAGGAAGAAAACAAATACAAGTGCACGCTCCGGATGACTAGTTCCAAATAAGCATATGTAATCTCCACATCAGGCTTGGACACGAGTCCAGGCTGTGTGCCAAGGTTTACTTTTGGGTTTGGATTTCCTAAGTATGTTTTTTGATCTAGTGAGAGCTGTGCTGTAAGGACAGAGGCATCTCAACTGCAAGACTGTAGAGGAAGATGACTGTGCCCCCAAGCCAGCGAGAGCTTCCCTGTGTTAGCACTGCCCAGGGCAGGTCTGAGCAGTCTGGGTGTCTTTCCTCCAGCACGAGCCCCTTCTCAGGGATAGCACCCTCAGACACTGGCACCTCTGTGAGCATTTGGTATTTGCATGGAGAGCAAGTCTGACTCCCATGTGCCCGCGAGCTGCTTCACTCCAGCTGAGCACTCCTGTTCCAGGCAGAGGCACGTGAGGAGATTCCACCTTCCATGTGACCCATCCACTGTGGTGCCTTTTGCTGCTGGCCATGGTTGGGAAACCAAGAGCCGGTGCACTACACAGGGACCAAACTGCCCTTGCACCTTGTCTGCAAACTGAACAACAAAGGAAAAACCTGCCAGAGGTGAAGACCAAACAAGCTCCCTGGGCCCAGCAACTGCCACAGACTCCCTTGTCTGCTTCACCCTACCCTGCCACATCCAAGCACCAGCTCCCAGCCCTTCCAGACAGCATGGCACAGCCAGCCTTGGGCTGGTGCAGAGGAAGAGGCAAGGTGTGGCAAGCAACCAGACTCTCCTGCCTTCCCTGCCCTTCTCCTGGTACAGTAACAGCCATGCCCCTGGGGTCCTCTTGTACACAAAGTGAGACATTAGGGCAGGTGAAGGAGGAGTTGCTCTTCTCCTGGGAACAGACACAAAGACACACCTGAGCTCAGGCCTACACTTCTCAGCACAAGATATAGGTTGAAGTGACTTCCAGTGCCAGTTCAAGCTAAGAGAGCTGTGTTATGGTGACAACCCCAGAAAGTGCTGCAGTTAGTCACAGGCTCATCTGTCAAAACCCTCAGCATTGCTGGCCCAAATTACCTCCTTAATCAGAATTACCCAAGCAAAATTAGCAGTTATCATTTCCAGACAAACACCCATCTACCTTCCACTTGCATAAACAAGTGCTGGTAGTCCCAAGTTGCCTTTTTTTTTTTGAAGAAGGGAAAACATTGAAGGCTTACAGTAAATAAAGATGACTGTTTAATTGTCTTCTGGTAAAGTCTAAGTTTCAGTATGCCTCTGGGTTTAATATTAAAACCATACCCACTTCAATTTCTTTATCTCTAATAAGTCAGACCACACAATATCAAGTCACAAGGAATCTGTTAGCAGTGCTGTTTAGGCAGGGCCCCAGTTTCATAACATGATGTGTTTATCATGTTGCATTGCCAATTTATCTGTAATTTGTCGCTGTTTGACTAGCAGTGAGAAAAATATCCTCTGCTTTACTAAATAAGTGAAACCCTGAACAATGCATACTCTTTTGCTAAAGGAAGTCTGACCTGTTTAGACTTTACTGTAGAAAAAGCAACCTTTTCTGACCCAACGACTTTCCCGTGCTCAGCTTTCAGCCAAACTTTAACAACATTCAAATTCTTACTGGAAAGTCAGGCTTTATATAACAAGTCATGCAGCTGGATCATTTCAGTATCTGGATGGGGAAAACACAAGGTCAAACATTTACTTTGGCTTATAAGCATTCTCCTGAGACAAACAAGTACATGCTCTACTGAACTAACTGTCTCACCTTGGAGTTTAAGTTGCTATGAAATTCAAACACACTGCTCCTAAGGGACTATCCCAGCTCCTGTTAGCTCTGAACTGTATCATCAAGAAGTGAGAGTCTTAGTGATGTTCCCATAAAAAGAAAAGTAGCGTGAGTCAAAGTGAAATCCTGAACTTTTCAGTGGTTCTTTTAAAAGCAGTGGCTTTAGGAGTAAGCCTGATATTTGACAGTTGCTACACACGCAGAGCTGCGTTTAAAAACACAAGAGCTCCTCCTGATTTTACTCACATTGAGGTAGGTGAGAATAACTCCAATGAACTAAACAAAGTTACATCTCAGAAAGGAGGATGCAAGAGGGAAAATAATAAAGCCCACAAACTTTGACTCCTCCAAATGGGGGGTTCTATTTAACACATACTTCAGTGTGACCTACCCATCACTGAACCTCTGACACATGCCTGTATGACTCCAGGCAAGAAATATCCCCTGCCACTAAAGCACAAAACCAGTTCATTTCTTTCCAGCTATGTTCAGAACAGTAGATTCCAGTCTCTTCGAACAACAGTACCATCTTAACAACAAAGAGAAACCAGATCTAGACACCCACTGCTTTGCACTTCAATTAAAAGCAAGGACTGCTCCTCCCAGCTTGCTCCAGTGGCTTTCCCCTGGTTTTACCCGGTGGTACCAGAGTGCAGGAAAAACCAAACCAGGGAAATCAGCCTTGGGGAGCTGCCTGGAACTCCCAGCTTTTCCAGCAGTCTTTTGCATCCCAGATCATTCCCAGCAAACAGAAAGGTGGGGACATCAGTCCTGCTTCACCAGGACCCTCTGGTTCTCTGATCTGAGCTCTGTACTATTTCTAGAGAGTGGCCACAGGAGAACCACGTGGGGCTGGGAAAGCCATTCATGGTAAATAAACACAGCAGAAGGCATCAAACTGGGGGAAAGCTGGCAATCAAAAGAAATGCTGGGTTTGCTAAGAGACAGCTTGCTAGACATCAGCTAATACTTTGAAAGACTTTGGGTTGCAATCTTCATCCACACAAAGAAGCGAACAGTGCCTCTCTAAGTCTACATTACTAGAGAAGGTTTTAATAGAAAATTTCCCACCATTTCTAATTCCATCCAAGCTGCAACAGGTTCAGCAACATCAGGAGCCTTAGTGGAGATGACTTTAAGCCTTTGGTATCTGTTTGTGGGACCAGGCACAGTGCAGATGGAAACCAGATGCTCCCCTCTGTGAGGTCTCCTGATGTTGCTGCAGGAGCAGCAGCGATCAGGCATTGCACTACTTGTACCTGGTTTGCTGGAGAAGCACTCGGGTCTCTCATTCTGAACCTCCAACCATCCGGAAGCTTTAGGGGCTGCACAAACTGAGCAAGCTCCTGGACCATCTCCCGAGCTCTAAAAAGCCACTAGAGACCCCTCAGATCAGTACTACAGCAGCTACTAAATGGGTAAGAAGAGAGGCTCCCCCTTAATAGGAACACGCTTAGCTTGGTTGAAGCTGGGTCAGTGTGGAATGTACCAAAGGTTCAAAGCCTAAGGTAAAAGCTGCAAAGCAGTATAGAAAATGGATCACAGAGAGAGCTGCAGAGATCTACCATGTGCTCACTCTCTGTTCTTGCTCTGCCACAGCAATCTGCTTCAGGCAGCTCTCTGACCCGATACAGTCCCTCTTCTGCCCACAATTTAGGGAAATAGCCCATGGAGGCACCCAGGGTTTTAGGTGAGAGCTTGCAAATCCTTGGATTTGATGTATAGGGGAGCAGATCAGATGCAACTTGAGGGTCCAGTGCTCTGGCTGCAGGTGGATGAGCTGTACCATCTCTGTCGCCCACGGTGCCCTGTTCAGCTCAGCCTGCAGAAAGAAGCAACCCCCCCCCAGGCCCTCCATGGTCCCACAGCAGAACATGCATCACACAGCAGCATTGTTAAAGGTAATATTTCTAGGGCTGCCTGATAACTTTTTGATCCTGCCAAGCTGACCTAAACAAAACCACCCAAGACCCTTTTGACTCTAAGGAAAAAAGGTTTTTTCCTCCAGCAGAAATCACTCTTCCTGTTTAAATTACACCATTATTTAAATACAGAAGCAAAAGCACTGTTGAATGAGAGTTAGAAATACAAGCAAAAAGTGTCTTAAGTCTGTACTGACAAATCAGTGGACATCAACTTCCTATAAGAGCAATGATGATAAGGGCACAGGCTTCGTCTTGGAGCACAGCTGCAGGACCATCAGTTCAGAGAAGAGCTGCAGCACCTACAGACCACTCCAAGCACACAGAGATGATCAGTCATCACCTTTGATCTCCAAATCTCTCTCTAGTTTTTAATTGCCCCTTCTGGGCAACTATTCTTTGAGCATTCCTGGTCTCCTTCATCACAGCCCTTACCAAGGCAGGGAAATTGGATCTCTGCTATCTAGTAACAAGTTTTCAAATAGCATACTTAAATCCATGTGATTTAAAGGGCCACTTCTCTGAAAGCAGTGTTCCCTTGAGCTGTCTTGGCCAAAGCAAACTCAGGGCTTGTGAACACACAGCTTGGAAAAGCTCAGTTTATATCTCTGCAAAATTCTGTAGTTAAACTAGTTACAAATGCCTGCTTCCACACATTTTCAGCCAGCTGGCTTCCACTGACTGAGCTGTGCTCACAAACCATCTACAAAACTTGCAGTGGTCTAACCCACAGCTTCACTGGGAGCATTGAACTGAATAAAGGCTTAGGGACCATTAAAGCCAATCCTGTTCTATTATGAGTCTATCATGTAGTCCCCTGTAGCCTGTCATTTAGGAAAGACTAGATTTCTTGACACTTCTATTTCTAGGAGAAGGCTATTCTAGACACTGATGGTTAGAAAACCTCCTAATTTGCAGCTTGGATATGTTCATCACGATTTCTCATGGTTTTCTTTTTCTGACAGCACCATCCTTCAGTTTAGACTCCCGTTCCTTACAAATATTCAATCCTGTCATTTTGCTTAGCCTTCTTGTAGGCTTCCTTCCAACATGACCTTGTGCAATAAACACCTGGCATCCTTGGACATGTACATCATCATTCTTTACAACTGCACCACATGAGGGACTAGGGCCCATCACAACTCACCTGGTGGATCCTCACACTAAATTTGCCTTTTTCACAAGAACATCATATTGATGGGTCACAGTCATCCTGCGATCAGCCAGCATACTGGCATCTTTCTCTTTCTCAGTATTTTCTAACTGATAAGGTCCCTGCTTAAGAATAGGGTTTTGGTTTTACTCAGTGAATATCCTTGCACATTGTACTGCTGAGTTTCAGCCAATTTATACTACTCCGGTCTCAGTGTTTCTGGTATGATATTCTGGTCCCTTCCCAATGTTGAAATTGCTTCCTGACTTCTATCCAAAGCACATTTTGTTAACCAGCATCTGGTTTTCAATCCAGAGGAAAATGGTAGATAAATAGTACTCCTTGCCTCAAACCATTCCAGTATCTCTGATTTTGGTATTGCTGGTTGTCTCCCAGTAAACTCCTAATGCATCTTTTAGCAATCCCCACGTATTCTATCGAGGAGGACTTACAGATTGAATGATGTCCAGCTTTGAACTTCAACTACTTGAGCTGGTTAAGCACAAATGCTTAGATGCTAGTTCTCATTCAAGGAACTGCTTATTGCCAGACAGCTCTAATTGATTCCTAACGGACTGAAGCCAACTCATGGCAGACTTAGAGTTACTGCCTGACAGCCAAACCTCTGTATTTGTCAATCAGAGACACAAGCGTGTTTATGCATCAGTGGTGTGAGCACGTGACCAGCCTGCACTCAGATGCAGTTCTCCTGTGATCAAGGAGTGTCAACACACACACGTACATGTTCTGCTGCTCAGCAAATGCAGCCACTTCACCTAAAGGCACCTTAAACCAATTGCTTACCCAAGTCCTGAGGATTCCTCTGCAGGTTCTACCTCAGTTTGACGGACAAAGCTTTTAATCAGAGCTTTAATTAAATCCAGGCAGTTTTCTTTGTTTACGTACACACAGTCCCAGAAATGGCACCACCTTCTCTGATCAGCTAATCAACTGACTGAAAGGGCAGTGTTGTGTTCTTACAATAAGAACGTGTCTGAGAGTGACTTCTCCACCTCGACAGATGAGACAGACACAACAGAAAAAATATGGAGCTGGTGAAACATCTGAAGAAGCATTCCTCATACCCAGGACTCAGGCCCCATCAACCTTCAAAATTATGTAGGAGCCCAACTGCTGTTCCTGTAACTGCAAATGAGACAGGAGGCACATCTTTAAAGATACTTCTTTGGATTTACTCAGGAATTTAGGCTGTACTTTCTTTACAAACTTCTGAAAATTATGCCAGAGGCTACCAAATTCATATTTTCATCAAGACCAGCTTTCTCCTCCCAGCTTCCTTCCTGGTTTTAAAACTACAGAAAACAAAGATGGATGTTCACATGCACTCAGGCTTGATCCTCCTCATCACCCCATGCAGATCAATTAGGCTACGCTCAAGCTGATGATGCTGGGACCTGCCCTAAGGGATTTTGCATCTCTCTTGACAACAGATTCACATGCATGCCTTATACAAGCTCCCTTCCTTTTACCTGGCTATTTCTCACTGGATGGGGACAAAGGCAGGGTCTCCCTAGAGAGATGGGAATGGTCATAGCACACAAAGACCGCTTGGGCTTTGAGCCATAACAGTGTCTCAGAGCTCTAGGCTACCACTGCACTAAAAGAGCAAGCCAGCCCCACAGGCACAAGCCTTCTGGGCGAGGATAGCTGCAGCTGGGGAACTCGCTAATCTCCAGTGATCACCAGTCCTCAAAACACCAAAATGAGAGGTCCCTCAATCACTTCATAGCAAGAAATAAGACCATGGACAGCATGGTCTGCAACCAGCGCTTAAATTGACTTTTCTTTAAAAATCACACTGTCTGGACAGAACAATCCCCACCCTGAAAAAAATAATTGCTGATGGCCAGGGAGCTCCGCCCTGAGAAAGCTTCTGTCTTTGTTACTTCCATGTTTTGTAGTCATGTATGACTCACATATACACTGGATTTCTCAAAGGGAATGCAGATGTGTTAGGAGAACAATCCAGCTAAACAGATATTCCCTCATATTTGGAGCACAGTCTCACTGGGGCTCCACCATGCTCCCCAACCCCTCCCTCTCGGTGGCAGTGGCAAGGCAAGAGCGCTGGTTTCAGTGGTGTCTGCGGGAACCACCAACCCACATAGGGGCCATCAGCTGCCACAGCCAATAGCTACTGGTTTCAAAGCAAGACATCATGGTTGACAGGCTATTAATAGCATCCTAAAGTCACCTACCTGAGACTGTGACTTCTTACCTTAAATATCACCCCTCCCCCAAAATATCTAGGGCATCACCACCTCATATTGCTCTCTGTTCTACACTGGTACTTCTTGACACGTCATTGGATATGGAGCATCTATTCTACCTAGCTGGTTACACAGGATAAGATAAACTGTGCTACAAGAAAAGGATGCAGGAGCCACACCAACAACACGTCTGCCTGGCACTGTTGTGGGATGCCAGAGGTGGCAGCAAAATCCTCTAAATCCAGGCCAGGCTGATAAATGACCTCTGACACTGCCACTCATACAGAGGCCACAGCTGGTTTTTTGTCTTCTGGGAATTTTACTGTCAGTGGTGGCCAAGAAAAACTTTGGCTTGAAGGCATCAAATCACAGAAGAGGTGCCCTCCCACCATTCTGCACAGATAAAGGGATGGATTCTGGATACAACCCCCAGAGCACACACATGGTTTATCATAGCCTGAGGCAACCCAGGCAGGCAGGAATATTGCCACTGGCAGAGGCAGGTGCTGTATTGAAGCATCACCCATCACTGCTAGCCATAAACCTCCCACCCGGTGGCACCGGCAACAGCAGGGGCTGGCAAGGGGAGCCACTGGTGACAGGATTGTCACAGGATCTCAATCCATCCTGCCCCATTGAGCACAGAACGTGAACTCTGTCTGTATTAAAGTTCTTGCCCACATGCCTGCAAAAACAAAATCTCTTGCAACTGAGTAAAAGATAAAGGTCACAGCAAAACCGTCAAGTTTCACAAAAAACAGATAATTCTAAAAGAAAAGAGAAGACTTTTGTTCATTTCAGTGAATCTGAGTCAACTTTTCATCTATGTTTTTTGTGAAACTCCTCTGGCTTTCGGTGACCTTTCTCAGACAGCTGCACAGCACCACCAGTCTTTGATATTGGAAGTGAAATGCATCATTGCACAACA
This sequence comes from Aegotheles bennettii, assembly GCA_013398125.1. Lineage (NCBI taxonomy): Eukaryota > Metazoa > Chordata > Aves > Caprimulgiformes > Aegothelidae > Aegotheles > Aegotheles bennettii. The sequence continues at coordinate 170,022 of VZRW01001675.1, forward strand.
TGATGAAAGGAAATGGGCCAGGTCCTGTCTAAGAGGTGGATCTGAACATCACTCAGGTCTGGATCCTGGGAGGCTCAGACCCAAAATATGATCTATAGGCATGCAAAGTCTCTGCACTTCCAAATCAAATCTGCACGTAGAAGCGTAGGGCACCTCTCTACGTGGTAAGAAAGCAAACAGTCTTGAAACTTCTGTTTCCAAGGACCTCACAAGTATTTGACTTACCTTAAGTAAGTGACATAAGAAAACATTGCAGAAAAGCCTCAGCAGGCTGGGTGTCTATCCTGGACATGCTACAGATATTTAGCTAATTTGCTTAGAATGTTTTGGTTTTGTTTGTTTTGGTTTTTTCTTTAAAAGAGACAGCAGAGGATGACAAACTCAATGACAGGAGGAAAACACCAGAGGAAAACGTCACTTCCTTTGCAGAAGAGCTGTTGAACTAAACAGACTCTTGTAATGGTGCTTGCAGTATCCTCCAGGTTGTTCTGCATCTGTCAGGGTACAATCAGGAGCTGGGTTTTATTGCTGGCAATAACTCACAAGGGACAGTTTTGACTCACATCGTTTGGGACAGAAGTGGCACCAAGAAACTAAAAGAGATAAAACCCCAAGGCAAGAAGTTTTATGGGAAATCTCTCAGCATCTTCACATAGTAAAACATACATCTTTCTAACAAGAGCTTTAATTGCATTCCTGTTTTCATAAGAAAGCTTTTCTCAGATTGAGTCTCAGTTCTGGGTGACTTCAACCAGCAGTTTCTATTTCTCACCTCCAGATGCACAGTTCCCTCTGTTTGTGCTTCTCACTGAGCATTCAAGCAGAGAGGTGAGGATGCAGTTAAGGCAGCATGCACACACCAGAGTCTGACAACCTGCAAGTTACTGTAAGTGTGCTAGGAGGACCCTGTTGTGCACCAGTTCCTGTTCTTGGGCATCTTCTTCTCTACCCAGTATCTTGGTTCATCAGCTGTACCGCATTTTTCACTATCATCCTGCTAAATCAAGTGAGATGCCACTCCTGAGCCTGTTGTGATTCATGATACTTCTCTGCAGATGCCCTAAACCCAGCTCCTTGTGGTGTCTAACTCTAATACAGCCCAACAGAAGGGGACATCCTGTGTATGTATGCGATACCAGCAACAGCGTGGTAGCTCCAAACTACGCTAGCACCTGGGCTCTGACACAGACCTGTGCCTGACTTGCAATTTAGAGAAACCAGTGCTCCTGCAAAGTTTACTTTCTGTCATTTACTCTGCCATTTTCTAGCAGAAAATGTGCTGAGTCAACACCATGTTCCAACGGCAGCATCATGCGTGGCCTCTGTCATGGACAGAGTGCAACTGGCTTGGCAGCTTGGGACACAAGTGTCTGCCTTTTCTTTCATTAAGACACACAGCACAGGCACCAGTATAACAAATGTCTTCAAAGCCCCAACACTGTGGCATGTCAACACAAGGGCTCTTTGAATCTTTCAAGCTTCAAGCATTGCATCAAATTGTCAATGGAGAGGTGATAATTTGGCAAGTGAGGAATGAAATTGGAGCCCCCTGATAACTTCTTACTGCCCACTGGATACCATCTAACCTTGAGAAACTTCACCTCATACTGGTGGGTGGCTGAAGTCTACAGCAGCTCAGCACAAGGACTGTGCCTGGTGGGGTGTCTCCTGGGGCTGCACAGTAGCACCGAGCTCCACAGTGCAGCAGCACCTGGAGAATGTACACCCATACCTCCAGTAGGCACAGGGACCCTGCAGGTCAGGCTGGAAGAAGCTGACCCTCTCAGTGCCTCTGCATGGTATTTACACACACCTCCTGAGCAAGGCTCACACTTGCTTGTGAAAGTGCACTCACTGGTGATTCAGAAAATACAAAGGCACAGGAGGGCCACATGAGCAGTGTTACGTGTAACCACAAACCACATCAGAGCCAGTCAACCAGCTCACATGGCGGGAGAAGCTACAGCTCTGAGCTTACTTTACAAAAAAAAAGGATGCTCAGAGGAATCCTGCAATCAGAGAAATCAAAGCATTTTTAGGCAGAAACAACTGTCTGAACAGCAGAGACTGGTAAGGAAATGGCTACAATGTTCGGCCTACAACGAATTCCACCTGGATCTCCCTTAAATCAAGACTTGTCTGGAATGAGGAACAAGTTCCCAAGCTTGTCAATAGAAAGCTATCAGTCAAATTAGCAGCTGCCTTCAGATAGGAGCAGGTCCAGACATACTCAGCATCATGTTTCAGAAAAGTCAGAGCCGCCCAGCGCAAGGCACTGGGTATTGGAGGTTTTGACTCATCTTATTAGCACTGTTTAGGTTTTCACACCCATGGCTGGTTCCGACACCATAATTTCACAGTGCCGTGAAACAGGCCTTGTCAGGGCTGGGCGTTAGCCCAAGCTTAGGGCCTAGGCATACAACTTCTGTTAACGTAGTTGGGAAGGCCACACAAAGTCAGCTGGTGGATGCAAATTTTCCAGCCTCCAGCTCTTGAGCTCATCTTCACCCTCCAAGAAATATTTTCCCTTGTTTGTTATCATCTCCACACACTGCCAAGGACTTGCTTGTCGGGGAGAAGCAGGCCAGAGGCAACTGCTCCACACTCTGCTACCATGGCAGCAGCCAAAAGATTAGAACAAATGTCACAAAAGAGGTCACACATTGAGATGAGACCCCCAACAAAGACAGGAAATCAGTCACGAATCAGAAATCAAGACAAACACCACAGCTACGAGCAGTAACTGCAACCGCAGGCACTGTTGCTGTCAAATGTGTCCCTGATTACCATGGCACCAGCTTGTTCATTAGGCAATTGCTGAAAAAAATCTCCTCAGTTGGGAATAGAAACTGCATCTCTGGCAGGGCACTGCATACTTGTTTTCTCTCCTTGCTTCTTTGCTGACCCTATTTCCTCTCCACATTCTGTCTTCTACTGGCTTTTGGTCTGCCTCAAGCTGGAAGTGCATCCAGCTGAGTCACGGGCAACAAAACAGAGGCTAACGTTGTGCTGGACACAGACATTTCTACAAAGAAGCAAGCTCAAAAGGAAGGACAGATGTGAACCTGCAAAAGGAAGGACAGGTGCGAATCTGAAAAGGGGCACTTGGCAAAAGGGTCAGATGCTTCTGAACTTCTCTGGCACCGTGTCACAGTTCTGCTCACCAAGAAACAAAACCTGGCCTGCCCACTGCACAGCCTACTGGGGCACACACCAATTTCACTGGTGGAAGAGGGCATCCTGTCCCAGAGCACCCATGAATGTATCTTCCTCTACACCCAGCTGCAACTTCTTCCTGCCTCTAGCTAGTTAGGAGGCTGTAGGAGGAGATGCCATTCTTCTTGCTCTTAGTTTTTGATACAGAAGGTGGTCTTGTACTTCCAGACAGTTTAAACAAATGTTAACAGCACATCTGTTTGGCTTGGGAATAAACCCGGGGCTTAGTCTGACTACTGCTCAGCCCCAAATACTTCAGTCCATAGATCTCTGAAGTTATAAAAAAGCCTTTATGTGACCAGGCTTCCAGAGGACATGTTTATCCATACTGTCAGCACAGCATACACAGCCCTGATCTGACACAGCCCAGCTGTGAGGGAACCAGCTGAGACTTAGCCCTGCCTTCACAGGGCTCTCTCAGAAACGCAAGTGTTCATATTTTCTCTCCTAGGTAAGAAATACAGTCCCCTTCCCTTTCCATTCCCCACATAAGCTGATGAATGCATCTCCTTGATTCAAAAATAGGTGCAACAGTGAAGAGCACACACTGGAACAAGCAGTGGTGTCTTCCCTGAAGTGTGAATTCTTGGGTTTCCTCAAAGGGTACATCAGAGCTTGTCCAACAATCAATTTAGAGACCATCTGTCCAAACTAATTACAATAAATTGCCTTGCTAACCAGAGTTAAAGAAAAAAGAAGAGAGGATCACCAAGAGACACACAGTCTGCTCCATACTTGAAAAATGCTGGCCCTGGAATGAACATTATTGAGCAATACCCTAATTGGGCACATACATCCGTAGGCAGGATCTTCCTGAAAGACCAAGCTTCCTTCATGAAAAGTAGAGACAAACATTCTTTCAAAGGTAAGGGCAGGAGACAGGGACAACTTTGCCCCATCACCCCCTTTCCTCATTTATGCTCTGTGCTATGGCTCCAATGCCCCCAACACTGCTCCCCAGCTTCCTCTGGCTCCTCTGCCAGCTGCAACCACTCTGTTTCCAGCTGCTTCAGCCTGGGCTCTGCTGGCTGGTGCAGCGAGGAGCAGAGTGTGGGTCTGATATTCATCTTCATAGATCTCATCCACATTCCTGGGATTAACAGAAACACCCACTCTGACCAAGGGACCCTCCTAGCCACATCCTGAAGAAGTCCCTTGTCTCAGGGACTCCATGCACGCGTGATTCTGTGGTGTCCGGTGTGATGCAATACAAGGAGCACAACATGTGGGAACTGTTTTCCCATAGCTGCACCTTCCCCTTAGCCCTGCTGTGCTTCCAGAGCTCCAGTGTGACACAGGCAGGCTCAAGCACAGCAGTGGGTGGTTCACAGGCCAGGTTACCCCCAGCCACAGGAGCCCCTTGCATTGGGCCAATCCATGACCTGCCCTATGGGGACACGGTCCCTTTGCACGTGTCCACTTCCTATCTCTTCTCCACACAGCCAGCACAAGGGGGATGTGCTACTCCTCTGTTACCACACTAACATAATTTCTGCCTTATACAGTCCTCATGCATTTTGTGGTTCAGAGGTCTGCACTCAAACTCAGCCACTGAGCTCTCCAATTCCCCGCACGTCAGAGACATCAAACACCAGATGTGCCATGCAGGGAGACTGCTCATCCTTTGGAGCAATCTCCCGAATCTTTATGGCAGGGCTGAACATCCCGGGCAGGTCAAGGCAGTGCTCCAGCCTGGGCTGGGGGAGCTGGAACAAGGGACGAAGCAGAGTAGGAAGGGTCTATGTAGATGGAGGGAGGTGGCAGGGGACCAGAGCAGGAGGCAGGGATGGGATTTGGGGAACAAGGGACTGCTTCTGCACCAGGCCAGATTACAGCGAGCCCAGCCTGCCGCAGGACCCCTTCAAAACGCAGAGAGCAGGATCCTTCCTCAGGTGCAGGATCTCACCCCAGGGACAGCTGAGCTCTTTCCAGCAGGCTTTGAGGCCACCCTTCTCTTCTACAGACCTTCCCTGTCCTCTAGTGGTTTCAGGGGAATTGTGCGAGAAGACAAGCACCGGGAGGGAGGGAGCACCTCCTCCTCTACCCCCCCCAGGAGGCAGGTGGGCAGTTGCTCTCAGGTGCCTGACCAGAGAGCACCTTGGTGACCAGAGAGGTCACCTTGACCTCTCTTTCCAAAGAGATCTGCAAGCCCCTGCTCGAAGCAGTCATTGTACTCAGAGACACAGGGCTGCTGGGATGGTGTGGAGAGAGCAGAGAACCTGGAGCTTTAAAGAGTTTGTATTTCCCTCTGTAGCCCAGCACACTTGAAAGGTTCACGATACACAGCTTAATGCCCATCTCGTAGGGAAACTGCAAGCTGAGAAAGCACCTCCTCCCCAGTGGAAGGGTAACTGTACCAAGCCCACACACAGCAGAGATCAAACTGTGTCATGGAGGCAGTGCCAAGTCTGCAGCTGGAAGGATTTACTGCAGGCAAACACAAAACCTCTCTTTCACCATTAAACAAAAACAGCTTTTTTGGCAAGGGACAGATTTCACTGGGGTTGTGGGGGCTCCTTGCTGGGAGCTCTGACCACAATGGCAGACCATGTCCCACCAGAGTGCTGTGAGTTGGTAGCATTACAACAGCCTTAGGCTCCTGCTAGCCACCTCCTGGTCATACACCATCCCACTCTGTGCTGCAGGATCCACCTCTGACCCCCTCCTTTGCTGCCACTTCCATGCTCTCTGCACAACACTGCAATTTATGAATCTGCGCTCCATCTCTGCTGCCTAGAAGCCAATAGACTCATAAAGCAGAGCTGGATGGCTGCTTGTCAAACCCTGGTTTATACAGACATCTAGCGGTCTGTGCTCAAACTCCACCAGTGCCACCAGGCAGCAGTGGTTTAGTTGCCAGTTTTTATTATTTCACCAGCCCCGTGATTTATTTGCATTGTCAGAGTAAACCCAAGGCGTCCCTGTGTCAGACACTGCACACACACATAATGAAACAGTGTGCCCCAAAGACCTGCCAATTAAATAAGGCCATTTAGGGAGCCCACACCACAAGCCAAATACTTCCAGATCGATCCAGCACTCTGGCCATTTTTAAGAGGTCAGTCCTTATGGCAAGAGAAGGGAGTACACAATCTGCACGGTGGAGTGTCTGTGCATCTCTCCGCACCAGGAAAGACAACAGAGCAGGTATCACAAAGCAGTGTCTTGCTAACACAAACATTCCCAAACCCAAAACAAAAAGCACTGGGGTGACAGGATACACAGTGTTACACCCGTAAAGGGAGATTTCAGCAAGCACAGCCCCCCAGGATGGCACGACTGAGGGCATTGCCTACCAACCCAGCGCAGGGCCCTAGCCTCTGCTCACTCATGTCCTGCAGGGACTTTCTTAGAGGACCAGAGCATGGATCTGGAGCCTGACAGCTTCAAAGAGTTCGTATGCTCCTCTGTGACCCAGCATATTTGAGAAGTCCCCAGTACACAGCTTAGTGCCCATCTCACAGGGAAACTTCTTGCTGAGAAGGCTGTGTCCTTCAGGGCACACCCCAGGCACCAACATGCTCAACCTTGCCTCCACCACCACCTGTGACTTCTGGCAGCCATCCCCTAGTGCAGTGAACAGGCAGTGCCGAGTTTACATGGAGCTGGGTGTCTTTGGACAGACTGGATGCTGAATAATGACAAATCTTGCTTAAAAGTAATATACACATCATGCTGTCAGATGCTTCGGAATACTCGAAACAGGCAGTTTCAGCTTTAATTTATTTGTGTTTCCACCCCTCCACTTTGAGACAAAGGTAGGTTGCCTCCAACCCCAATGTACCCTGAGGATAGCAAACTCAGTCTTATTTCAGAGCTACTTACACAGGGTGGGTGGGGGAGCAGATGGGAGTGGCTGAAGGTTTACATCAGTAAGGGTTCAAATAGCTTACAATCAGCCAGCCATGGGTCACCACCTGGGTATCCAGGAGGGACAAGAAATCCTGAATGCCCGCAGTTTTGTGGAACAAAGCAGAAACCTCACACAGAAAAAAACAAGAGAGTCACAACCTATCATGACCTCCTTGCAGCAGTGGGGATGCTGGACTCTACACCCACAAACTGTCTTGGTTTTCTGGTGTTCTGATTTAAAGCAAACATAATCCCAAACTGGAGTGAGATAGCCTTCCCATTGCTCCTGCAGGCCTCCCACCCTGGTCCAGACTTCCCGTCAGGCTCTCTCCAGGGCATCCTGGCCTCCTGCTGCACAGAAACTCGGTGACTCCACCCCACACATGACATGTGCAGCAGAGGAACAGGACAGAGCAGAGAAGCAGGCAGCCTCAAAGGGCAGCATAGTGCAAAGCAGGAAGGAAAAAAGCCACCCCCTGGAGGAGTCCTCTCCTGCTCTGTGCAAAGGTGACCTAGTTCCAGGCTGTAGCTGCCAAGCTCAGCTCTTTGATCTCCAAAGCATATTTGAATTTGAGGAGGTGGGGATGCCCCTGGAGCTGCCACAAGCAGCATTTGAGAGGTGTTCCACCACCTGTGAAGCTAAGGAGGAGCTGCCCTTATCAGCCATAGTGAGATCTCTGTTTCCTGGAGGGGTGACAGCATGAGTCACTCAGCAGTGGGAGGGTGGTTTCTTCATGTGCTTGTTGGAGAAGACAAAACGCGTGGGCAGGGTAAAAACAGTGCAGATTCAAGTGATTATGGGGCTGGCAGAATCATGGGGAGGATAGTATTTTTCCTACTTATTTGGGTATGTATAACATTCATCACATCAGCGTGCAGAACTGCTTGCACCTCTGATAAACACAGTGCCTACATCCCAGAGTTTGGGGCCCTTTGGTCTGCTCCAATGCCATGCTGACCACCCAGCACTTCTGCTCTGTCTCCACATAGATTTCTTGCCTTTTCTCCGTGCCTACCACCCAGGAAGGTTCCTCCACACAGTTCCTCTAGGGACTTCACTCGATACCAAACTTTCCCTCTTTGCAGCCTTCACTCCAGGGCAGGATGAACTGGGGAGGTTTCTTACGCCAAGTGCCACTTTTGGGAAGCAAGAGCACAGCAAGCTGTGGGCAGACAGGCAACACCATCCAAATGAGCTGCCAGCTTGCTGGGAGGGCAACATTAATTCCTCCATGCTCTGGATTCCAGCCCTTGCTCAGCCAGCAGGATCAACAGCAGAGGGACCAACCCCACTTGACACATGCCCCTTTGGAGGGCAGGGGGAGACACAGCCTAAGGAACCATACTCATGCTTTGCTGGCACAGCCCTTCTCTGTGTCCTTACCCTCCCAGGGCACAGCTTCACTCCCTGCTGGGCTGCACCTAGGCCTAAGATGTGGTTCCCACACGGGCAGAGAAAAGGACCATATCTCCTTTCAGTCACAGCTCTCCCACTTGCTCCTCCACACACCCACAGGCAAGGGCCTCCTCCTCAGCCCCTTCTCAGTCTGCGGCTGCTGGAGACTACTTGGAAAGAGCAAAAAACCTCCAAGACAGCCCAGTAGTTGCAATGGATAAGCACAAGCCTCCACACTCCCCAAGGTACCAATGAACCCCACCATATGCATGGTGATAAAGCCCAAGGCAATGTGAGCTAACAAGGGCTGGGATCCATTGCACTGACCATCCTTAGCACTCCTCTGCATACCCACTGCCCGCCCACCCAGCCTGAGCAGCAGCATTTGCACCAGGAGCCGTGCTCACAGAATTACCATTCTACAAACAAACACTCTAAGATCAGAAATGCTGTGTAAAACCTCAGAGGAAAAGGCACCACAAAAACATTCTTGTCCTGACAACAGAGTTCCAGCTATCGCAAAGATCTTATATTTTGCGGGATGATTTGAGGATTTGAGAAACCAACTCCCTTTACCAGCCAGCAATGGGCAAGAGAGCCACCAAGGTGGCTTTGAAACAAACACTGAAATGAACTGCCTCCTGAAAGCTGGGAAATGGAAAACCTGACGTTGTCCCAAATCTGGGGACAAACAGGCCCAAGGAGTAAGCCTGGGTAATTGCAATGATTTTGCTTCAGCAGCGAGTTTAGAGCAGGACAAAAGGGCTTTGAAAAGAGATAATATTTCTCCCACTTGATTAATAGCAGCTCATTTCATACATGTAAAACAACAACTCTGAGCCAAAACTCTCCGATTGCCACATCCCAGCAGTAGTGTAAATCACTTCAGCATGGATAACAACTTGAGGCATTAAAGGACTGAGAGAGCACTGCAAGAAGGAGGTATGAACCTTCCTTGCTCAAAACCTTTCAAAAACCTTCCCAGGGACTTACGGAAGGAGGACTCCCACTTTCCAGCCTCACTCAACAACCCTGGACAACCTCAGTTTACATACATGCTACAGCTGGAGGGCTGTACTCTAGAGATGACTTTGAGGTCCCTGGCAGGAAGATGCTCAGCCTTTGACATTCAAATAAACCAGGGGGGAGCACATGATAGTGACAAACAAAATGAAAATCAGTCATGGAAAGGGTCTTGCATTTCAATCCCCCAGTGCAGCTGATCAATACACACACACAGTTTCTTTGCCATTTTCCAGCCCCACTGCAGAGGAGAGAAAGCTAGAAGCACACTCAGCAGAGGCACAACAGGGCAAGAAAACCAAGTGCAAAGTGAGTTAAAAGATGCCTTTACAAAGGGGCTGCTGCCAGCTAACTCTGGAGCACCGACATACACCTGTTTCTTCCGAAGCCAGCTGCTCCTCCATTTTCTGTGCAGGCTGCCAGAGCACAGAGAAGTCCTGGGTTAGATTAGGGAATGGCCCCTTTGCTGCTGGACCCTGGATCAGCACTGGTCTCCAGAGGAGGCAGAAGGGCCAAGTGGGTAGAGCTGCTCTCCCTCCACTGGGGCATGGAACCAGTGTGGTGGTGGAAAACAGGTTATTTTCTTTTATGCCAAATGGAAATACCTACTGATGGTACCTTATCTCACCAGATCAGCTTTCAGAGGGGAAGCACTTTTACTGTGTTGCTTCTGATCAAACAGTGCCTGACAGAGTTTGAGGCAAACTGCCTAGAGACGTCCTCCAACATTGCTTCTAGACTCAAACCCACAGCAGGCAAAACACCCAACCCAGCCTTGGAGCATGACCCCTTCCACACCGTAAGGTTGAGAACCCCTCTCCCTGCTTACCTTGCACAGCAGCATCCACAGCCAGCTTCATCCAGTGCCTGCAGCTGCTCTGCTCCAGTCCAGTGTGCCCAGTCTGCACCAGTGGGTTTACAGCAGAAGAGCTGGGAACGCTCCGGTTGAGGTGCCCATGCTGGAGGGCAGCCTAGCACGTGCCAATTCAGTCACTTCGTCCCTCCTGTGTCAGGCAGCAACCTGAGGGAGAGCCAGTGCTCAGAAGTGCAGGAAGGGAGCACAGATCTGGTCAGGTAAAATCATCAAGATGGATTTCACAGGTGGTTTCCTTTCTTGTAAACACGTTTTGATCCCTGTGTGACTGCTGGTTAGCTAAGTGTCTCTCTCTCTCTCCTTTGACTGTATTTTTCTGTGCGAAAAACACATGCAGGATTTAAGGTTCACATTTTGGTTTATGAGCACAGAAGAATATTTTTGTGACCGCAGTCCCAAAGGCTTCAGAGGCACCCATTCCTGAGGGGAAAGACGAGGAGGCCTGCATATAGGGTGCTATGGAGCTCCACGGTAGCCAAGGTCACAGGAACACAGCTTTCACCACTTTTGCAGCTAGGCAGCGTAGGCAAGACTTGAGATTTTAAGAGCCACGGTGCACAAATGCCTCTGCAGTCTGTGTATCAGTGGCATAGGAGGGAACCACAATAACCCTTGTTGATAGGATTTTGCTGCCTTCAGAGTTTGTCCAGCCTTCGTGTCAGCAGCTGTCCCAGCTAACCACCAGAGACGTGGTTCTGAGCACTTACACTGAGGATGCGACGATCACACAGCACTGCAGCAGCTCCTGGGTCAGATCAAAGGCCCCCCAGCCTCTGTCTGCTCTCTAGCACTGCCCAGTAACCAATATTTGGTAGATTATTAATAAGACAAGCTCCTCCTTTTAAAGCACTTCCTCAGCTACCAGAGATTAATTAGCACAAAGCCGGACCACTTTCAAACATGCCCAACAATACCCAAGTCAGTAGTAATGCCCGAGGCAGGCACATTAAACCGCAGAGTTTAAAACATGAAGGGAGAAGCTCTCACAGCCTTAAACTCCCTGCCAGCACAGCACAACTAAACCAGCCCCCCTCACCTCCACCCTGCTTTAAGTCATTTACCTAATTAGGCCAACTGACCTTTTGGCCGAACCCTGTTCTCCACACAGGTGTGAGGATGTCTCAAATCAGAATTCCCTGGGTTAACCATCCCTCCCAGTGCAAGCCAGGTGGTTTAGATTTCACCCAGATTAGGCTGGTTTCACCAGTACATCACAGGCCTTTCTCTAGGAAGGGAAAAACCTTCCTGTATTTCTCCCTAAGAACAGTAGTTATGAGACAGAATTTAATTTCTACTCAGTAATTCCTTAAACACTATGGTTTAAGTTGCAGTCTCACTACAAGGTAGATGCTGCAGGAGTTGATTAAGGGGTAGGAGGAATGAAAGTCACTCACTGTGGCCTTTGGTCTCTGCTCCTCTGTCTATTCAGCTCAAAGACTTTTCTGCTACCTGCCATGGGTGAGCTACAAGGACTTGTTTGACCAGCACAATCCTAGAGGCTCTCCAGGGTCACCCTATCTCAGAAAACAATTTTGTATCATACCAGAGAGTTGCAACCCTTGCTCCAGGGTTTGCAGTGACAAATTACTCAGTGGCAGTTGTGCAACCTGGTGTAAGTCACCTCCCTGCACCCCTTGTTCTCCGTTTTGCTGTTACTTGCCTGTTCCCACGTTTTCACAGGGGGAATCTGATCAGTCACATCAATGATCTGGAGGGCCTCTACAGAATTTAAACTGCTTTTAGGTATCTTTTTGCTGTCCCTTTAGAAACAGTCCAGAACCCTTAAGGACTGCAGACTCAGGTTGAAATCAATAGTCCCTGCAAGCCAAGCCTGCAGGCAACAGAGCAGTTCCAGCCACCACCTGGGAGGCAGCCAAACTACAGAGACAGCTTCAGCTCTTCCGTATTGACTGGGTGGGCATTGGACCCTGCTAGGACTTCCAGTATTCTCTCAGGTGTGATGTTAGCTCTTTGGCTGCTGTTACACCTACTGTCACACGTCACGGGTATGTTCCCAGTCTCTGGAATTTCCCTCTCTCCCAAGAATTCAAAGTTAGCACACATTTGCTCACAAAACTCTTTCAGACTCTTAGAAACGAGTCCCTAGCCAGGTCAAAAAAAATCACTAAACAACTTATTACTGAGAAAGCCGATTTCTCCTCTCACTTCTTTCCACTTCCCACACCAAGTCCTGCTTACCCAAGCCAAGTCTTTTTCAAGCCTAGAGCAGTTTTGTTACAAATTATTGACTTTTTCAGGACATTTTTTTGCATGCTTAGCAATGAAGACAACAGCGACCCATCTCTTGGTAAGGACGTTTCAGTTAAACAGGTTACCAAAGGCAGAGGAAGAGCAGTGGAAGGCTGCACACTATATCCAGTGATGATTTATGATAGGATGACTCTTCTGTGCACCCTGGCCCCATGCTTTCACATCAATACTGAGCACTTGCTGATGAGCCAAGCTAAAACTTTCAATTTTATATAATTCATATGACAGTCAGCCCACACCGGTCCCAAGAGACCTATGTGGCAAATCTTCAAAAGAATTGAGAAAGCTCCAGCCACAAAGAAGTTTAATAGTACCTTGTTTGTCTAAAGCTCTGCAGGGCTTCAGCTGTAAGTGATGTTACTGTGTCTAGCTGGTGAATAGCCTCAACAAGGCAATACTGGCAACAGCCATCTCTGACTTCTTTGAACTCAGTCAGATGCTTATTCGTATCTTAATCTACCTTGGAGTCTCCTGAGGATTTTACTTTTAAGATTACTTTGAACTCAGATTCCCATTTAACATTCTCAAAGCAATCTGGGTACGGTTTTGCCAAAACCCACTTTGACTCTGTCACATTTGGTATCTACATCCAGAAGTCACGTATTAGTGAGTCTGCAAATTTGCACGTGTAAAGCAGGGTATCCATTTAAATTGTGGTCCTTAATTCTCCCTGCCCCAGCCTTCAAGGCCTCCATGTATTACATCACAGCACTTCATAAGCTGTCCTGACTCCAGCTCCTTCCCTGTGGAGTGTTTCCTGAGAGCACTCATCCAGCCATGGCTGGGAGGTGCAGGATTCACAGCAAAGTAGAATGTCTCTCAGGCTACAGGTGTGACATCCCTGCTCCCCCTCACCAAAGCCCTCTGAAGCTCCTGAGACCCCAGCAGGAGATGAAGATGGATGGTGACAATTCTTTGGAGCAGCAGTGGATCAAGACTGCTGCCAGAAGCATGCAAAACCCCAGCGGCTGTCCTGTCCCTGTCCTCAGTAACCTCTGCTTCCTGCCTAAGGCAGGTCAATTTCCTGTAGCTGTGTTTACATGAAATAAAGAGGAAACATTTTCTGTTTGTCTCTGCGGTTCTGATAAGGCCCAGACAGTTTATCACAATTGCTGCTGTTACGTTCCCTTCCAGGTGTCAGAGAGGCACCACGGGGGACAGCCTGCTGCAGGCACCTACGGGTGGAACAAGCCTGTCACCCCAAAGGTGTTTGGAACGGGGAGGAGCTGCTCAGCCCCTTCTGCACACCCTCTCCTCCTCCCTGGCTGCTGGTGGAGAGTTTCCCTGCGTGAGAATATCACCTCAACTGCAGAGATGGTGCACAGAGGAAGGACAATTCTAGCTTGGGGCTGAGCCAGGACCTGGCATCAAGCCATAGCATAAGAAGGTGGGAAGGACTCTCTGGAGAGCCCCCGTCCAGCCTCCTGCACCAGGCAGGGCTAACAAGCAGGGCAAGGTGCCGACATGTGTCAGCCCACTCTGTAGTTCCCAACCCCAGACTCTCAGGCCCACGTGGAGCCAGAATCTCTTCCTAGGGCTGTCCCACTGAGCTCAGGGCTCTCCAAGGGGGGCCACCAATTTTACAGAGATTGCACACTCACGCAAAGGCCTCAAGCTGTTGCCACAAGTCATCAATCCCCTCTGTCTCCCAGCTGCAGGAGAAGCCTTACTACTGGGGTTAATGTAAACCCACAGCAAGCCTGCCAGCGAGACAGACACCAGTGCTATCCCTGCTCAGGCCCCCATGAACCCACAACCCACTCAAGGCTAAACCACCTCAGGGAAAAAGGTCTCCTCAAAGCTTAGATCACCAGTGCTTCCTGCCCCTGCCACCACCGAGCATCATGGAAATGCTTGAGCATCACCTCCCCCCCAGCAGGGTGGGCAGTGTGGGCGCTCACCTGCGTGGGGCATGGGACCTCTACAGAGCGGGCGACACACCCGGGCCATGGGTGCCTCACATGGGCGCACACCCTCAGCACCACCCCAAGCATTCGCCTGGTCACAGGGAATAGGCACTGCTGCAGGATCAGGCAGGCACCTTCCTCAGCAGTGGGGAGGAAGGAGTTTCCAAAAGGTCCTCAGCGCAGCACAGACCGTGCTGCCAGAGCACCTGGCTCAGGGAAGACTCCACTGCCCTGCATGAAAAGAAGTGCCTCATCTCCCCCCTAGCCCTCACTGCCACCAGGTATGATTCACCTATCCCAGCAGAAGACTCATTTGCAGAATGCAAATATTAATGAATCACCTGTGGGCCTTGCTGTCTCCAGGCTGTTTTGGAGCCACCAAAACAGCCACACACACTCTCACAGTGTCACGCTGCCCTGGCAGGTAAGGGTGCCAACATTGCAGACCACAGGTCCTCCTGGCAGAGCCAAGGAACACAGGCAGGAAACAGGGACAGGACAGCCGCTGGGGTTTTGCATGCTTCTGGCAGCAGTCTTGATCCACTGCTGCTCCAAAGAATTGTCACCATCCATCTTCATCTCCTGCTGGGTGCTCAGGAGCTTCAGAGGGCTTTGGTGAGGGGGAGCAGGGATGTCACACCTGTAGCCTGAGAGCTACCGGTTGTGTACCCTCCTCTGCCTGGGCACCGAGCTGTACAAGCTGCATAGAGAGAAGCTGCATTTAGAGATGTTGTATCAGCTTTAGGTACTGTGGTAGAAGGAAAATCGTTCTGTTTTGGACATTCACCCACATGCATACACGCACAATTAGCTGCCTCCTGCCAACATTCACAATTTAAGCTATTTTTTGCCTATCACAGGCACTAGATCTCCACTCCCCTCATCCTTAGCATTGCCAGCTACTCATTACAATGTCTTAATACAAAGCAAGTACTTCCCTTGGAGACAACTTTAAAATAGAGTACTTGACTTCGTGCAAACATTAACAATAGTGATGGAAAAAAAAATAAAAGAGTAACATGAAAAATGTGAGTCACCACAGTTTGATGAGGGGACCTTGGTAGCACCCATAGATGTGCACGTACACAGCCCACGATGCCACCATATATCAAAGTGCACGAAACACTGACAAGAAACATACAAATAATCAAAACATACCAATGAGAATCATATGTCACCTGGAAAGGCACAAAAAGAATGCAACCAGAAAAAAAGAGCAAAGAACAATACAAGGCAGAGTGCAAACCACAGCTACACATTTCAGCCGCCAGCAGAGGCTGTGTGGGAAAATACTGCCTGGGGACCAAACATCTGTTGCTCTGGGTAAAAAAGGAGTAACCACCCCCAACTACAAAGTTTTCTAATTTGAAAGGGGAAAGTGGCCGTGATGAAGGTGGCTCAGCAGTAAATAAAGCACAGGTGAACTCTGTGATGTGAACTCTGTGATGTGAACTCTGTGAACTCTGATGCTTTTATACCCACAGTCTCAAACTCCTGCGTGTCCCTGATGTGAAGGAGCTTGGTCTCAGGATGTGTGACAGGGTGCTCCCAGCATATCAAGCTAGAACAAGGGGCAACAAGACCCTTAGGAAATGCTGGGAAATAGCTGGGATATGTACTTTCTAGGGGGACTCCATAAGACAGCATCCCACTTAGCTATGGCCATCTTCCCCCTCTGCACCTCTCACTGCTGCTGCAACCATTCGGGTGTCACACTGAGCTAGTGGCTCTGGCATGTGGGGCAGACAAGGCATGATGGCCCTCTGCCACGGGTGCTTGACAGCAGTCTGGAGCATGACAGGAAGACACCCCAGAATTATTTGGGCACTGCCCCACTCTCGTCTGGGAGGCAGCAGGTCTAAAGCCCCTCTGTGCTTGGGAGGCACAGACCTCACCTGCTGTTACTAGCTGCTAGATTTCTATAGACCCACTCCTTAAATTCCTCATAAAGCTGCACATAAGGGACTTTGTGTGCTCACCATTCCTTACCTGCCTTTAAGAGGAGGTCAGGTGGGGACCTGTCCCATCATCAGGGAGGTACTGATCCTGCATGCGAAAGGGCCCTTAGACTTTGTGGGGATGGAAAGGAAAGGAGTTCTGGGGGGACTGAAGGACAAGCCTATGGCAGAAGGACAAGCCCTGGGGGTGACAGAGACCTCACTGGGGCAGTAGGTGTGCGTTGGTGGCTGGAGGCAAGGTCCTGGCCAAGGGCCGAGCAGCCCTGGGGAATGCTGCAGGGAAACCTTTATTACTTCTGTTTTGTTCTCCCTCCTTGCTCCAAGTTATCTCTTACTAGAAAGAGGTGGGTTTTAGTTTCTATTCAGGCTTTCCTTTCCAGCCACTACCTCTGTGTTCACACCGACAATTTCATTTTTAACAGATGTCAGCCCCCTGGCCCACTCCCAGCACACACACACAGGCTGGGCTCGGCCTGACACCGGAGCTCAGGTCACTCCAGCCAGAAACACAAAACCAACAGGAGTTCTCTGTGCACGTCCTCCAGGCCTTCTGGCTTTAGAGCTTAACATTAGTGAACTAGCTGCCACTAAAAATAAATTGAAATAAATGTATTACTCCAGGGTTATAGTTGCAGCCATCTTCTCACAAGCCTTTTGCTGCACCTGCACAACCGTGTCCAGATCTTCTGCCCGCCCTTCTCCATCCTGCTCAGAGCCACAGCCCCAGAGCAGGTCCCAGAGCTCAAACACCTTACCTGGCTGCACATAAACACCTTGCTTCTGGTTAAAAGCCTTCTAGAGCTGTGCTAGGTCTTCCCAAGCCTTTCCAGTATCCCCCTGAAGCAGGACACTGGGTAACTGTGCCCAGGTGGGCAGCTCACCCTGCCCGGGTGCTGGTGAGGAGAGCTCAGGGCTGCCCCACACCTCGGTGACAGACCCACAGCAGGGCCCCTGCGCCAATCTGGTGGTGCCTCTGTGTTTAAGAAAGGGCAAAACGCTGCCTGGTAGCGAGGAGTGAGGGGGAAAAAGGGTCAGAAAGAGCCCTGTGACACCGAGGGCAGAGGGGGAGGAAGGGTGAAAGCGGTCCCGGCCCTGGGATCCCCTGCAGCCCCCGGGGAGACCGGGTGAGAGGGGCAGGACTGCGGGCAGGGGAAGGGCCCATGCTGAGGGAGAAGTGAGGAGGGGAACTGTCCGTGACTGCCCACAGCCCCCATGGCCCTGTGCTGCCAAGGGGATGGGCAGGGGAGAGGTAGAGCAGCTGGGAAGGGAGGCACAAAGTTGAGCCCAGATCAAAAACAGCGGTGGCAGGGTGTGAGTAGAAAGTGGTGTTTTGTCTTTGTTTCTCACTACCTCTTTAAATTGACAATAAATTAGCTTCCCCAAATGGAGCTTAGTTTGGCAGTGAGGTCAGTTTGCAAGTGTGTTTATCTCAACTATGAGCCTTTTTTATCTCGACTGTGAGCCTATGACCTGTATTTATCTCGACTATGAGCCTTTCCATCTTATTTTCTTCCCCTGGGTTGAGGAGGGGCAGTGAGTGGCTGGGTGGCCACTGGGGAGGTGGCCAGGGTCAACCCATCACAAGCACTAAGCACTATGTAAATTTTAAGCTTTCTGGTGTGTGTGGAGTATTCACCCAGCATGTATCACTGCTGTTGCATGGTCCCAGAGGGAGTCCGAGCACTTCACACCCAGCTCAGCCCTGCTTGCCTGGAGAGGCAACCCACTGGTCAACACACAGGAACATCGAGTGGAAAAAAAGTATTTCTTACTGCATCGCTGGCAGAGACATTTGCAGGGCCTTTGGAGACCATGACCAACACCACGGCATGGGGAAGGAGGAATTCCCGACAGACACACTGCCCTGCTGACTCAACTAGGGGTTTACTGGAAGGCAGCGCCGAGCTTCACCACTACCCGCTCCCTTTTACACTCAGCAAGAGAGCACAAAGGTACTTCAGGTTCACATTTCTCTGTTCAATGTGCTCTTCAAGACCACAGGAAATAGCACTTTAAAAAGTAGGGCCATCGGGGGCAGCTTGGTTTTTTGTTTGTTTAGTTGGGGTTTTTTTTCCTTTTCTTTTTTTTTCATAGAGCAAATTAGAAGTAAAGAATGAGAGGAGTAAAAACGATTGAAGGCTGAATTTCCAAACCGATTATGTGAAGCTTACTGGCTAACAGGTAATTCAATGGTTTTTGCAGGAGGTTTTCACACCCTAGGAACAAAAGCAAATTGTTCAAGCAGTGGTACCAGACTTGCAGAGAGTACAAATCACAAGAAAACCGTGGAAAGAAAACAAAAGGAGAGCAATTTAGTGACAAGGAAGAGGTCAGACCTCCCAAGAAGTACAAAGAAAGCAATACTTGCTAATTGAAGTTCCTGAAAAGTCAATGATTTAAGACAATAAAGGTTAATTTATTTCTCTAAGCCAAGTCCCTTGTTCATATAACCTTATTCTCTCTCTCTCCAGAATGCTTCATTGCTGATTCAGCCTGGCTGTGGGCTGGTAGAGGGGACAGGCTCACCTCTGTCACCATTTCCTTATGCATTCTGATGCTGTTCGTAACCCCAATGTGAGCACTGCGGAGAAAGTAGCGAGCTTTTCTTCACAGTGCTGTATGAAGTCAGGTGCCCAGCATGGTTTACAGGCAATGAGCTGTAACACAGAGAAAAGAACGCACTGCTACCGCGTGCCAACTGTAGGATTTTTTCCAAAGAATTCAGTGGTTGTACAGCTTTTGGCATGCTCTGCTTTAGGACCCAACAATCCCAAACACCAGTCTTGAGCGTGGCATCCTTGAAGTCTGCCATTGTGTCCCCGTGTTCTCTTACTTCATCCCCTCAGTGTATCTTCCAGCTCCCTCCAAGCAACAGGGCTGGATTTTTGTTTACTTAGCTCTGCATGAAGACAATGGATTGTGGTGGGAGGAACAACTCTGGCTGAAATGGTGGTTAGACCTTTCAGACCAGGGTCTGGCAGGAGAGAGGAGTCAGCACGTGAAGGCAGAAACTCCAGGCACCCAGTGCCACCTACGGCCACCACCAGTCCTCAACAAGGAGCCTGGTGCCAGCAGGGATGGGTGCTGTTGGTGCCCTGTTCCCTGACAGGACAGGCTTGCCCCTGCCCCTCAGTGTGGGGTCCCAAGCCCATTTTCAGGTTCTCTCATGCTTTCTGTTTCTCTCCTCAGCCTGTCTGATGAGCTAACAAAGTAGGAACTACAAGACCCTCAGAAATTACAAGACCCACAGCACACTTTCTGCTACAACCTACACCTAGAAACCATTCTGACATTTCCTAGCACAAGAGGAAGGGGGTGGGAAGTTCTGTGACATGATTTTCCTTGGCCTCCCAAACAGATTTGATGCCACTAGCCATCATGGCACTGATACACATTGGGGAAGGCACTGAGGCTTCCCCAGCTTTTATCCCAGTCTGGGGAATCATCTCTGTGTCTTTTCTGTCCTGTGTTCACTCTGGGGGCAGGGACCACTTAAAGCAGCAAGTCACGTTAGCATCAAAATGGAAGTCACATATCTCAAAGCCCAGTGCACAGCATACAGAGTCCTGCCAGGTCTGAGACAGGCAGACAGGAGGCTTTTTCAGCTGTTGTTGAAGGAAACTGGTTGTGGAGTGATGGGGAAAAGAGAGAGGGATGTACAATCTCTGTGATGGTTTGTAAGTGAGGGGGAGAAGTTCATGTTCTGTAGAGGGGACCGTTGTACAGAGCACACTGAGGGACTGTGAGTACTGAGGCAAAGGAAAGCACATTGGAGTTTGTTATTCCACCTAGAGCTTTTTGTCTCTTTGCTACCCAAAGGAAAGAGCAGCTTATTTTCAAAAAACACAAGTCTTCACAACAGAAAGCTTACGTGCCTGTTTGCATGACTGCCGGTGTCCTGGCAGGGGTAACCAGCCAGACTGGTAGGATCTTAAAACAGCATTGCTGGTCACAGGGAACTCAGCATCTCCTCACACCTCTGTCTGGGAGGGGACACCACTGCAGACACTGACAGCAGTCTCCTGCACCACAGGAGACCTGTGTCAGGGCTTTGGTCACATACAGGGAATGGAACATTTGTCTCTCAGTGTTACCGATAGATGAATCAGCAACAAGTTGTCAAGCTTTCCTTCTTCACTTTTTTTGTCTTTAAACTAAAATCAGCAAGAATTTGACATGCAACTTGCCTCACCTGGCATCAAAACTTCTCTCTACTCACCTCATCCTCTCTTTTGCATTAAACCTCAGTCACTTAGTCACGCCCGAAATCACACTTTTGTAACCATGATGTAATATGGCCACATGCCAGAGTACCAGAAAAATAATAACGTGTAAGTTTACCTCCCTTCCCTTTTTCTCCACTCTCTAACCACAATGCTCCTTTCCAACCTGGTAAAAATTTGGCAGTCTTTACAGCTCCATGGGCTGGAAGAAGTAAGCCCACAAGACACTGTAATAGAAACTTATAAAGCCCAAGGCTGGCTTCAGGTAAATTAATAAGAAAAAAAAAACAACTCCAAAAAAACCCAATCAAAGCAACGATGAAACTTGTCAGATCAAATAGAAGGTTGCTGTTTGAACTCAGTGTTTGAGTGGCTTCAGACATATCAATTCTTCCATTCTTACTCATGCTCTATCTTCTCCCTAGGAGGGCTACACGAACAGTCATAGATAACACATCTCAACAGTGACAGTTCCAGCTAACTGCAACAACTGATCTGTGAGGTTTCTGAGCCAAGATGTGTATCCGGGCAAGCCAGCCAAGAGCCAGCCCGCGTTGTGGCTCAGTTTCTTGTCTCTGATACCTCTGATGCCTCAGCACATGCTGAGGACATGCTGGAGACCAGCGACTGCTCCTTCTGCTTTTGCGCTGCAGGTGCTATTCAGGACTTTGCTGGGCACCTGCCAGGTTCCTCTCTGTCACCAGTGACCATGGGCCAGTAAAGAGTCAGCACACATGGATGCAATATGCAGTATTGATATGAGGGATGCTGGCCATAGCAGTCCAGAGGATATTTCTCCCTTTCTGACCAGGTTTTTCCGCTGGGGAAAGCAGAACTGCAGCAGGCACGGGCAGGGCTGTTGGCCAGCACACTGCCTCCCATCTGCATGGATCTGTGAGAAACAGCACCCATCGCACACCAGCCCTGATCATTGCTCATCCTGCCTCCTTCTCTCCCTATACTCTGTCTCTCAGAGGTCACTGGGCATCCCTTTGCTTCCACTGTGCTTTTCCTGTAGAAGCAGCCGTGACCCTATCCATACATTCCTTTCTATAATGCAGTCCCTTCTGCCACCTTGGTTACTGCACATACTGAGCCTACCAAGGTTTTTAAGACACAAGCATGCTACTCTCCCCTCTCCTCCACCAGGGCAGGTAAATAGGACACAGCATCTGATACACATAAAACACAGAAGAGGCTGTATCTCTATCAAGCAGCTCTCTGTGCTTGGTCACATAGCAGCACAAATGTTTCAGTGTCCTGCAGAGCTCCGATTTGGGCAGCTGCACAGCCAAACGCACAGGCAATCTCCTGGAAAGGGTTCACCTGACCACAAGAGCTGTCTGTGTGCCTATGACATGCTCTCTGGCTCAGCACTGGCCAGGTCCTTCAGGCTGGATCACATAGGAAAGCACACCTGTGGCCAGCAAGAAAGGACATGAACCCCAGAAGACAGCTAGGCAGTGGGAGCAGACCAGAAACCTCTTGTCAGGGGATGATTTGGGGTTGTCACTTATCAGCAGTGTTCTCCACAGAGGAGAGTCTCTCTGGGGCCCTGTTAAATG
The DNA here is from genome assembly GCA_013398125.1 of Aegotheles bennettii. Taxonomy (NCBI): domain Eukaryota; kingdom Metazoa; phylum Chordata; class Aves; order Caprimulgiformes; family Aegothelidae; genus Aegotheles; species Aegotheles bennettii. Next base: position 192,307 of record VZRW01001675.1, read on the forward strand.
GTGCCCAAACCCTGGGATACCTCCACATGTGGCCCAGGCTGCTCTATCAGGAGAGAGGAAGTCAGCTCAGATCACAGTAATCCAGAAACATGATATGCAGGGAAAAGTCACTTACGTTCCTCAAGACAGAAAAAAACTAAACATCGCAATGGCCAGCCCTGCTGATGAACCTGGGGTATCTTTTCTAGTGCAGACACCCTTCCCTTGCTGGGGAGAGAACAAAATACTTGATAATTTCAAAATAGATGTCAATAATGTGAATATTTTTATTGACTAATTTTAACTATAGTCAAGAGCTGTTAATGTCAGCATTAAATACTCATTAAGTATTTAACAGTAACAATAAGCAAGTTATTTAACTAAACAAACAGCTCATTAGCTAAACAGATGACTTTAATAAAGCTGTTGTGGCACAAGCAGTCTATGAATCGACTCTATGTGGTTTGAAATTGTAACATCCTGTCGTGATCTTACCTCGAATATTTAGTCAGAGCCCACAAGCTAAGCAGTGCATTTGCTCTGAGCAGTTGAGAGCGATATTGGAGGAAGGGATCACAAAGCAAAGCACGTGCCTTACTAGCAGCCACACCACTGACAGCACAGCCATAGCCGCTCTCTGACTCTCTAGCAGCTCCCAGCTTTATCCTGCAAGGATAAGCCAGCTCTGTCCACCTTGGGAGATCCCCACACTATTTATAACATGACTGTCCACCCCCCCGTGCCACCGTCTCCGAAACGTGCAGGTCTACATTGCCTTTAGCATTTCAGATAAAGAGACTGACAAATCCTTGCCCTGTCCCGATGTGCAGCGACAGCAACTGCCACGTTCTGCCCCGGATCTGGCCACATTCACAGTCTAGATGAGCTACAGTGTGCTGACCTACAGAAACCTTTGGGAGGTTTCCAGCCCTTCACCACCACAGCACTAGCAGAGAGCGTAACCTCAGCGTGAGTGAGCACTGAGTGCCCCGTCTCTCTCCAAGCCGCTCGCCAATAAAGAAAGGAAGCACGAAATGTGCTCAACTAGTTTTGCTACAGAAATAGCTGCAAGCTTGCAGGCATGTGTACTCCCCACTCCCCACGTGGATGTCTGGTCACTAGGAAAGCAACACAGCACAAACAGCAATCCCAAGAGGACAGCAACTTACAGCCTTTCCTGGTGGGGTCTGGATCCAGCACCTCCATCCCTGCGCTATGCGGTTTCTCCTCTGATATTAGGAGAGGGTGGGGACAGTTAGAAAGCATCAAACTTTGACCTTTGAGGTATTTTCCATCCTAAGAAATGCAGTGGAAATATCTGAGTGCTCCAACAGCTGTGTGAACAGAGAGGAACAGTGCTCACACTGGCTACACCAGAGGCCAGTCCACTTCTACATTTTGAAGAAATCGGTTTCCCTGAAGCGAGCAGCAGCAAACCACAGGCCACACACCACCGAGCTGAGAGCAGCACCATGGAAAAGGAAATAAATGCTGCAGGCTGCTGAAGAGCCACTGCTCACCATGACCGACATCAGAGATGTGAGAAGGCTGGACCACAGGCAAAGGCAATGATGCACCACAGCCACAGCCTTTGCGTTCTGTCTGGTGGCAACATGGCAGACAGGCACAGTGCTAACCCATGCAAAGGAAGAGGTCCACAGACCAGACACAGCAAATAGGGGTTTTATAACACCAAGGCGCCACTCCTTTTTCTTGCCCATCAAGAATGCCACGTGGGAAGTGCTGCCGGGACAGAAAGTGCACAGAGGAGCATGGTGCCTTTGGGGTGGGCAGCACTTCTGCTCAGCAACAAGTGTCTGGCTCCACTCAAGCTCAAGCCTGTGTTTTGAGATCAGTTCCCTTCCTGATGGCCAACCAGGGCTTGGGCTGCCTGGCCTGTGCTGCTCACATGACACCTCCCTGGTCCCCAAATCCTGATGTTTTAATGCTGCAGCCCTAAAGCTTGTGACAGGGACCCTGTGCCTCACCAAGCAGGCAGCAAGGTGGGGTCAGGCTCCCAGATTTCTGCCGTGGTGCTGGAGAAGGAGCAGGGTGCTGGATACTGGCCACAGAGGCTTTGTCCATTGCAGAAGCCTGCTGCCCCAAATGAGGAGAGGAGAGTACCACTTACTAGAAAAATATACCTTTATTTACCATCTATGTTTTGCTCAGGAGAGAATATGCCATGATAAGACAGCCAGCCGAAGCCATGCCACTGATGGTGGCCAGCACACCTCCACCCGCACCGTGCAGGGGGTGGCAGGACCAGGTCTCCATGGGGTACCCTGATGCATTGGAAGGGCAAGAAGGGGGCTGAAGGCACTGCTTTTATCTCAGGGCCCACTGCACTCCACTGCTGTGCTGGTTCAGGTCCTGTCAACAGAGCACGTGGCCTCTCCACCTGCTCTACCACCACAGCACAATCCTGGTTTCTCTCCAGGGTCGTGACCCTCCTCGTGGCATCACTGCTTCTGGCATGTTCCGTGCAAGGCAGTTGGGATGAGATAAATAAAGGGGTTGGGGGACATTTTCTGAGACAGGAACAGTCAATAACTTAATACAAAACAAAGATATCACACGTAACAAGCCTGCTAACAGACAGGTGCCTGTCATACAGCAGTCACAGTGCCAAATGCCCAGGCAGAGAGGTCAGCCATGGCTCGGGGGGGGGCAGTTGAGGCCTCCACACTACTTGTTCCCACACCGCTGCCTGCGATGTGGTACAGCACAGCACAGGCACCCATGCCCCAGCTCAAGGAGCCTCCTTGACACCCAACTGGCTGCCCCAAGCTCACCAGGGTCATGATGCCATGTGGGGCCCCTGGCACCAACATCTTAGGTTTCAATGGGGTCTTCAGCACTACATTTCGAGTTTGTCAGGGTTTTTTGGAGGGGGAAAATATGTAATTCTCTTCAGGTTGATGCAGTACAGCCCCAGTGCTTCCCAGAGGTCTGCTTTCAAGCCTTTACCAGTTGGTTGAGCCCTCTCATGCTGAAGGCCAAAACATGGTTTCTTGGTAGACTTCCTAGTGCAAGACCCTGGCTTGGCCACTGCTGCTCAAGCAGCAGTCACCCCTTGCAAGTCCGTGTGTGTGTGTGACTGCCAGCCATGGTCCAACAGCTCCATTTAAAGCTTAAATAAGCCAAAGAATGTCTTGGATTCCTCAAAATTAACCAGAGCGATTTTGGAGACATTGACATGCAAACTGTCCATCTTCCTGAGTTTGAATAAAGCCCCCAGGTAGCTTTTCCTGGCCCATGTTTTCTGACTCGTACAGTAGTTGATGCCTTTGTCCTCCATCAGCACATAGCTGTCTGGCAAGGATGGGTTTCTTTTGTAGACAATGTGGGTCAACACCTGGCTGCTGCAGACACTGCCCCGGAAGAGCACGTTGGAGTACACAAAGTACAGGCCAGTCTCATTGATGATGAGGCCCTGATCACGGTATTGGATGCCGTTGGTGAAGGCATGGCCAGAGATGGGTTCCCACTCCAAAGGGAGGTCCCTCTGGGCCGGGTTCCCTGGGAGCCGAAACAAGAGAAAAAGTGTGATAAATCGAAGCAGTTGTGCATTTTTTCCTCAAATCACACCCCACGTCACAAGTCAACTGTTCTCCAGGCCCTCATCTGCAGCATGGAAAGTCCGCCCTCGCGCTGGTGGGAGCTCTCAGCCTCACCTTGCTTGATGCCTGCCGCTCATGAGAGCCTTCTGCCCTGCACAGCCCAGATACAAACCGAAAAACAAACCAAAAAACAGAGCCTGGAAAGCCTAATTGAGGGGAAGATTTTCGCTGCAGAGTAGCTTCCCACTGTCAGAGCATGTGGAAAATAAGAAAGCCTGTGGGAGATGGGCTCCTCACAGCTACGACCATACCTCTCATCCCCACCACATCTGCCCTATCCCCTGCTCCCACACCTTACTGGCCCCTCACCACGTACCTGTTAAGTGTGCTGCCTTCCTCGCTTCCTTTAGCATTGACTGCTCCTTCTGCCCTGCACAAAAATAGGGACAACATTAGCCATGTGCTCCACAGAGAAGCCAGCCCAGAGAGCAGAACAGAGCCAACCACAAAGCTAAAATGGGGCAGACTCAGAGCAGCACAGGGCACATAAGCACCATGGCTTAGTGCAGAGAAGCAGAATGGTGCTTGGGCAAATGCTGGGGCAAAAGGAGGACCTAAAAAGGAAGAGTTGTAGCAAAGGATCCAGATGTGATCAAAAGCAAGTCAATCACATTTTCCTCTCCTGTTCCCCTGGCTTGCTTCATTTATTCGTCCCCCTCAAGAAATTCAGGGTTACTGTTTATGACTTATGTTCAGCTACTGCTAAAGTAGCCTGTGATCAGAGCACTGAGCATCCAGTTGAAATGACAGCTTCCCTTCCCCTAAGCAATAGATTACAAAATTATTGATACGTGACTTGATGGGCACATCCTGGTTCCTTTGCCCTTCCTCTGCCCTTTCCAGAGAATTTTGCCTTTTCCAGATTTGCTTCATTCAGTATCAGAACAAACTTAAGAAGAAATTAACTTTCCTACCAAGAAAAATCCTCAAGGGAAAAAAAAAATAGTATTTCCATATCTAGAAAAATTGGCAAGAGAGATGAAATTTCTTTGACTCAATATTCTTTAAAAAGGGATATCCTCCATAATAATATTAATGTGGAATGTAAAAGTGAAATAATAGCTTGGAAGTTCAAAATATGATTTTTAAATTGTTCCATTCAGATTGAAACTCTTCATTTTTTTCCTAAATGAAATTTAGAAAGATTGGCAGGCCCTTGTGGAAAGTTTCGATTTCACCGAAATTACATTTCTAAAAGAAAAAAAAGCCCCACATGTAATCAGACTCTTCTCAACTAGCTTTGGCCACAGCGAGACTTTGTGCCAAAAGAATTTAGGAAAAAAACAAGTTTTGCTCTCAAGGGTGGGAGTGAACCCCCCCACTGCCAATGAAAATGAAACCTTCTGCATCATCCCAAAATCTTAAGAGTAAGGAGAAAATGAAGTAATGAGTGCATTGCCCATCTCCTTTCTCCTCCTTCCATTCATGTTGTTGCTATATGTTAGGACAGGCAGAAACTGTTTTATCAGTGCCCCTCTGGGCCCTGCAGGCCCCACGGTAGACACATGCAGGCTCAGGAACCTGTGGCTCTCTAAGCACTCCAGCAGGCAGGGTGCAGAACTCCATCCCCACACCCCCAACATAAAGCTCTTTTTCCAGCCAAGAAAGCAAAATCAGAACTTTCAGAGCATCAAGCTCCTTTGACCCCTGATGAGAAGGAAGAGTTTGACAGGAGCATACACACAAGTTAACACAGAGGAGTTCCTCCTCTATGGACAGCAACTCACCTATGAGTTTCTCCAAAGCTGGAGGGATGTGTTCAGTGCTGACAGACTGTCAAAAGAGAAAAGTGACAAGCTGTCTTAGCAGGGTGAGAGCATAAGGGCATCATCTGAAGCAGCCAAGCAGCTAATTCTGGGTGCTCGTGGGGAGCTGCAAAATGCTAATATGCAGGGAAAGAGACCTTGCAGCACTCAGAAACATGGAGACATCCAGCTATATTAGTCACCGCTAGAGCAGTCCCTTGCAGTAGTAAGCAACCCCACTTACACTGGCACTGCAGACATCTAAATGCCACCAGCCTGGCCCTTGGGGAGTTTTGCACCACCCGAGCAACTCAGACCCAATTTTAAGTTTCTTTTTTTTTTCCTCCCATTTCCCCAGAGCTTCTGTGACCAGCCAGGCAGACCTCACCTCTCTGAGTTCAGCCAGTTCCTTCTCCAAGTGGAAAATCTGGAACATGCTCAGCCCCACTCCAGTGAGGGCCAGCAGGATCAGCAAGGAGATCACCAGGAAGCCAGTGTTCCTCCTTTCCCTGTTGTTCCTTGGCTTTCTGTTCCGGTCAGGTACTGGTGGTGGGCAAGGAGCGGCGGGGGGTGCCGAGGGGCAGGAAGTACTTGCATTGGCACAGCCATCCACCCAAAAGATCTGAGGGTACACATAGTTCAAGTTCTGCTGCATGGCCGGGAGCGGGATGGACTGGACGTGCTTGGCGTGATCTTCCACGTGGCAGCCAAAAGCTGCCGGGGCTGTCCCGGATTGAGCCCTGGGGGAAGACCCAGCTCGGCCTTTATACGCCTGCATCACTTCAGCAGTGAACACCCAGCTCAGACGCTGCAACTCTATGAAAGCCTCAAGCATCAACAGCAAACCCCAAAGAGCTTCCGCCCTTGGCTGCGAGTTCGGGGCACCCGCCTGCTCCTCCCACACCGAGGCAGCACAGCCACGCCACGGGACCAGCTCAGCACAGACTGTGCTCACACAAAACCACGCTCAGCCATGCGGGGCTGGGGGAGCAGGTGCACTCAGCAGCAGAGCATCGCTTGCGGGGTGCTCGAGGGCTGCACTGCCACTCAGGGACTGAGTAATCAGCCCAGCACACACCCACTAGCCAACCACCCTTTCCAGCAGCCCACTCAAGCAGAGGCAGCTGCTTTTCCACTGCGGTGTCCTGAACCACAAGAGGGAATGAGAAAACCTCTCCTGCTTCTGGCGTCCTGCACAAGAGGGGAGGCAGAGCTGAGGACTCTTTCCCTCAGCAGAAGGATGAAGACGACCTAATTCCAAGAGCAGCTATGGGTGCTAGGAATTGCTTCATTTCACACCAGACAAATTGCTTACTGCTGTCTGTTGCACATCCCACTTTTTCCTTGGCTGTTCTACAGGGCACAGATCCCGAGTCACAGAACCCCGGTCACAGACATCGTCCCACTGCAATAAAAACCAGGCTACCTGAGAAGAGGCAGGCATTGCCAGCACTGCAGCCTCGGCAGAGCTGCACCAGCACGAGCAGCTCGACCAGAGCCGACTCAGTGGGCTGCTGGCACCCATGCTGTACCACTGCAGGGCACTGGCTGGGCTGAACCACCACCGTGCTGTAATGTGGGAAACACAGTGCCTCGGGGTACCCACAGGCTCTTCTGGCAGCTTCTGCTGCCCCTCCTATCTTTGCAAATGCTATATCCAGTCCCACATTCTGCTTCTAACCTTAGAGAGGCTCTTCAGCTCATCACCTTTTCAGCTCACCACTTCTTCAGGCCAACGCTGAGCACCTAACCTGCCAATGCAGCAGGACCTAACCTGGCCGAGTAACTGGTGACTAAAGCCTGGGGTAGACACTGTGCTACTCATCTTGGTAGAGTTTCTTTTGCTTCTCAAGAAAGGATCCAGAATTCAGGCCATGCTATGAGAATAAGCACTGTAAGAGCTCATTACAGAGTCACAACGAGGAGAGATAGGGACATCTCCATTACTCAGTTTCCGATTTCTCAATTTCCATTCCTTGTCGACCACAGATTTTGAAGTGGTGGCAATGAGATTTTCCCACAGATCTACAGGTGCACAAAAGTGATTATAAACAACAGTTTGCTCTTCAGTTTTAGACCTATGTTGAAGTGCGTATTTGTACAGGGTAGCGTCTGAAAAAAGGAAATACTTAATAGAAGAACAAACTGAAGATTTGTCTCCTCTGTGGCTGAAGGAAGCGATCCCAACACACAGGCTTTGATCTTGAACATCAAAACTGGGGTCTGAGAATAGCATGCTTCAACACCACATGTACACTTGTTTCTCCAAAGCAAGGGCTCAACTTTGCCTCCAACCACACCAGTAAGTCAGATGTGTCCTCAAAGCCTTGCCTGCACCACCAGACACCCCACTGCTTTTTGAAGATGTTCACCACAGCTGTTTGCTGCAGCAGTGATCGCAGCACAAGGTTTCAGCAACCCGGCTGGCTCTTCCTCGTACTTCTAGGTTTCTGACATAAGACACAAAAGCAATGTAAACTCAGCTCCAGTAGTTCAAGCCTGGTCATGCCTACCCTTCCTCTCTGCACCCCAGAACAGCGCTTCCCAAGGAGATGTCCCCATCCACTCCTGCAATCATTACAAGAGAGGGTCACACAAAGGCCTGGGCTCTGCTCCACACCTCCCATGCCACATGGCGAACTCCAGCCCGCTAACCTGTGCTGGGCATGGGGACAGAGAGGTGCCTCCAAGGCTCAGGGAGCCAAGAGAAGCAGCAGGACTGCTGGGCAAGTGTCTCCTTCCAGCACATTCTCTATCGAATCGCCTGTGCAGCTCCATGAGCACCTGAGCCCCGTGCAGAGAGGCTGCCCACCCACTAGGGCTCCTGCTCAGCAGTCGGTGCCTGCACTCCCTTCCTCCCAGAGCTGTGAGCACAGCCTGTGTCACTTTGCAGCATGGGCACGGGTGTCAGGGAGTTCCTGTTTCTTTAATGGCCTCTGTGGCCTATTCAACTGCAGTAAAATATAGCACTGGCTCAGGGAGTAGGGACTGAAGCCCAGGGCTTCCTCAGAAGTCATTGAGCACACAGCTTTGCCTGGAGGGGATCCAGTCCCTCCAGTTTTTTGACACTGACTATTTAATGCAGACAGCTTATCTTGGTGGGATTGCAGGCACAGTAGCAGTCACCCTTAAATGTCAGAAGCATACTTCTTTCTCACCCACTGCTTCCTATTTTCACAAATATGCTTTTTTTTACAGGTGGGTGAGAGGACAGATGATAAAACCAATGAAATCCACTTCAGCTATATCTGCTGCATCTTCTCTTAATCTGAGCATCTGAAAGAGCTTGCTAAAACCACATGTTGTGGCAAAGCCAAAGATTAGGGCTGTTTTACCATCAAAGGATCATTTTTGGTGCACAGCATGCATTCAGAGACCTTTTCCTTCCTAGCACAACTCTACTGTGCTGGTCCTGCTGTCACACCCTCCGTTTCCCCCATCACCACCTTCACAGATCACCAAGATGATATGTGCTGGATGACAGCAGCAAGCAGGGCTGTGTCTGTGCAGCACAACATGATAACTGCAGGATCTGTGTTCTGCTGGCTTCTGATTGCTCAAACAACACAATATGAACAAGACTTTTGAAATAATAGTGGGACAATATTCTGTCAGTAGATACTGAAGTCATGTGAATCTGTTTTGCTAGAAGGCCTAGAGCCAGAATTCAAACAATGTTGAGCTCTCCTAAAACATGGGGTAAGGACAGCTGGGCAGGAAAGGAGGACATAAGGAGGACAAAAGGGCTGTCAGATTTGTCTGTCTTTCTGTCCCCCTTTCTACCCCATCTTCAAGATGCACGCTGTGTTCAGCAGCCTTACTGTGCCATTTGAACAGGAGGGAATATTTTCAGATGGAAACACAGTCCATACCTTTTAAAAGAGAATCAATCCCCTTTGCCAAAAACAACAAAAGACAGGCCACAGTTACACAGGCAGGAAAAGAGGATTTGCCCAGAACCACCCCCACCTTGTGCCCAGAGGGGAGATGGGAGCTCTTAGCAATGCACACTATTATGCTAAAGTTTATGTTAACAGCAAAGGGAATCAGCCAGCAGCTAGAAGTTTGTATCAGCAGATTCAAGGAGAAAAACATGACCTGCTTGAAATACACCAAAGCAGACTTGGAACAACGATTTAGACCTAATATTTGACAGAAAATAAAATTACAAACAATGTAAGTGTGAAGCACTGTGTAGGAGAGGCTCTTACCAGGTTCTGGACAGAGTCAGATACGTGTCTGTCTGAAAGTGATTAACAAATATTTCCTATTGCACTAGTGACTAGTGGAAATGCTAAAAAACAACTATTGAAAGCCCACAGGGCTGCATAAATTACACCCAAGAACAACTGAAGAACAGCAGAGAATCACTCCACAGTATCAGGCTAAACCATGCCACCAGAACCAAGAGAAGCAACTACTGCAAACCCAGTAAGGATCAGCCACAGCTGACAGAGGAGGTAGCACCTGTTAACACTCACCGATGGGTACAGTGGAAAGAGTAACTGGGAACACCACCCCAGACAAGGCTTTCCACCAGGACTGTCCCCAACACAGCACTATTTAAACGTCTTTAGCACAGATCTGGAGAAAACCAAGCGAAATATTACACCGATAATACAGACAGATTAAAATAACTGCTAAGAGATCCTAAGCAACCATGAGGACAGAGAATTTAATCAGAAGAAAACCAGTCTAGAAACAAAGACTGCAGATCAAACTCTTTAGATAAAAAATAACATCCTAGAAAGAAAACACAGTTCTGCAAGTGATAGAGAGGCTAGTCAGCTGGACACGAGCTTCCAGCAGGGAAAGCCCGCGGGCTCCCACGGGTACAAGCTCACTTACAGCACCAGGCAGTCCCAGAACCCACACTGCAAGATCACCTTTGACTTCAGAGTGGCACAGGGAGAAGCTGCAATAACTGCCGGACAGCAAAGGCATTCAACTTGGTCCATTCAAGAGTAGATTGGTAGGGAGGGATGGACAGTGTGGGAAAAACACCTGTACATAAAGGGACGATTTCCAGGAGCAGAGAGCTCTTGAATCTCAGAGGAAAAAAACCCACAAAATATAACAAACCCCCAAATGTTCCCAGGGAGCCACTAACTGGAGCCAAAGCTGAAGGAGTCTGTACTAAAGGCATCGATTTTTGACTGAACATTGTAATGAATTCTTGTGAGAACTGCTTCCAAAGGTAGCAGGATCTCCATCTGCTGAAGCCTCTGAGGGGCATGGAAGACACCAGAACTCACCCTCCCTTTGCAGTTAGCACTGGTATCTTAGTGTTGTTTCTTTATTACGTGTTTTTTTTACCAGTTCAGTTTCTCAGACAAGGGTCATGCTTTTCATTTCCTCAACAACTGCTCTCTTTGCTGAAAGCATTTGTGGCACATGTAAAGCCATGTCTTGGTGCCAACATCTCATAAGGGAGACATTCACATATTCAGACTCAAGAGCAGGTTTCAAAATCCATTTTTAATGGCTATGGCCTCATGTTGCAGTACTTAATATGGGCCTCTTCCAGTGAGCAAGGTGCTTTGTTCCCTCCTCCACTATGATCCCAACCAGCAGGCAGCAGCATTGGGTTCAGCAGTAGAGGCACAGAGGTCTGACCTGAGGCAGGAGAGAATCCAAGAAGGGAAGGAGCCAAAACAGCTGAGAAAGAAAGGAAGAACTGAAACCAGAGAAGTAGGATTTTATTTCTTTTGTGTAGTAAGAGCTAGGAGATGAGGTATAGTGGTTATGAGGTAATGGGATCTATTGCTTGAACATCCGAGAAAGAGAGAAGCAGGTCACTTCACAACTTACAATAACTTAGTCATGGGAGAAAATGGAACAAGGTGTTGTGGCTACTCAGAGGTTGCGAGAAAGACCACAGGGAACGTGCAGATGCCGATTTCTCATCCTCCTCAGTGATGGTCAGGAACTGTATTCACAAGCCCTTCGAAAGAATCCACACCTTGCCCCAGGCTGCCAGCAAAGCCAGCCTTGACCCGGGAAAATGTCAGCTGGCCTGGGTTATTCCTTTTGGAGAGCAGCCATTCTCAGCCCATTAAAAAAACAAAACCTACCAATAAAACCCAACAAAACTCCCCAACCTTGAGCTCCTTACTGAGTTCCACCAGGATCACACCTCAGCTCTGTGTCACTGAGCAAACCCAGGCCCTCTGGCATCAGTCTGGCATGCGGAGAGCCCGACACCAGATGTCCCCATCAAATTACACGAGCACCCTGACACCCATGACCCAGGTCAGCCAACTTCCCAAAACCCCAGGAGACCTGCAGCTGACTTACCTGGGATTTAACTTCGAGCTGCAGGTGGTTTCACAGGACATGTACACAACCTTGACATTTCAGCAGTAACCGTGTCACATTGTTACTAATAGAAGATATTAATTAGCTTCAAGTTATTTATTTGGGAAAAAAAAAGTATCTCAGACAAGGGTTCTTGTTTGCTGCAAGTTCACAGAGGGCCCAGCAGCTGGATGTGGGCTCTAGTCACCACATCTAACAAAGGAGAAAAACAAGCCTCAAGATGGCAAACATTTCTTTTCCATTTCTAGGCCCACAAAGTGCAGAGCTAACATCTTATCTCCATTCCCTACCAGAAGTCATACCTCTAATCTGTGACTTAGTTGTTGCAGTTCTCAGGCCATGTGTCCAATATGAAACAGCAGTAAGGCAGCAGAAAGCTCCTTGGTAATTTTTTTTAAACTTACTATTCTTAGCCTAATGAAGGGATACGTAAGAAAGACTCATGAGTTTCGCTACCCTTTCCAAAGCTAACACATTTTATCTAGAGAAGCTCTGGGAACACCAATTCTTCTTGAGCTGTTACAAATCCCAGTGATGCCTTCAGTTTGACACTCAGGGTTTCCAGATGAGACACATACTGCATGAAGCCTACCCACAGCATTTTGTGGTCAGGGCTCAGCGATTTAATTGTTCCAAATGAGGTGGAACATGTTTGTACCTAATTAAGTGAAGCATGCTAAGCTGTTCCATCCAGTTTCATCTCACACTAGCTTGGCAAAAGCAGAAGCCACACAGACACCTTATACTCGAGTTCTCTACCTAGCAATACCACACAGCCAGTAGAGTTTGCATATTTTAAAAGAATTGGATTTCCACTCTGATGCTTAATGTGTATAACCTAAATACCTTATTTTGGCAAACATGGCTAGTAATTCACTTACACAATGTGTATGTCTGTGACTACGTATCCTCCTATGGAAACCCTCATGTTGCTTAAGCATTTTTTGACATGCGTGTCCAACCTTATTGCACAATATCACAAGATGGACTAAGCCCTCCCCTTTTAAGCATCCACACCACCACAGAAATTTGTCAAGATTCATAAGCTGCATTCATTGAAACTATTGTCTCTATATAAAGATTATGAGCAATATGAGAGGGACTTGATTTCACCAAAGAATCGAGTTTTGAAAGCTAGAGTCAGTGTGACATTGATAAAACTGGAAGTGAAAAATGACTCAGGAGCCCACATGAAAGGGTAACATTGAGCAATAAGAACTAGACATTAAGAGTCTTTAAAAAAAGAAAAGAAGTGGTTACAAATAATTAAAAGCAGCACAGCAGCAGCAGGCGGAAGCTGTGGTTCAATCCCCAGTCAACTGCCAGAACAAGCACTCTTGAGTCTGCAGTAGCACAAGTGCTATGTTGGTTCCTTCAGACGCTTGCTTTCTCAGCAGCTGGAGCATAACCTGTGCTTTGACTGGGAAGTTCAGACCTAGACATAGCTGAAATGGTTTGGCAACGTGCTCAGGAGAATACGAAAGGCACTGCTTGGCTGACATACCCCAGCAGCAACTCCACAATAGATGTGTTTTATTCATTCATCGCTGCCAACATCCACCCCCAATGACTCAGCACAGAAATCCTGAGCACAAAAATGCCGTTTTTCACCATAGGTCTGAGGTATCTGTCAGCCAGATACTTAAAATACCCGAAAAATCTGCAATGTGCACAATGCCTGTGTTTGCTATCACCCCAGCTCCTGCTGGCTCGAAGCCCAGAGGCAGCATGTCTTAGGAACAGTAATTAGCTGTCAGGAAAGCCAACCTACATAGCCCAGGGCATCATTTCTTCTCAAAGTGTGCCCCAAAAATCAAGGTAAAGAAGTGGGAGTGCTGTGAGGCATTCTCAAAACAGTCTTGACACACGGAGCCCGAGCGAGAAGAGTTTCTGGCCCTGTGTTATCTACCACTTATGGCATCTGCCACATCTCCAGTGCGAATCGGAAGCCGTGTGGCCCCAAGCTGTACTCTCACCACAAAGCTCTGCTCTGTCCATTTAGGATACACGTTATTCCCATGTTTCCTACATGTTCATTACATGACAAGCTTTATCGCTGATATTTTTCCACAGAATGCAGTAACTACTTAGCTCCAAGTCATGCCCAATTCTGAAAATATATATAGAGAGCAGGATATTAAAGGACCATTTTAAAAGGCATTTAGTTTAACATCTGAAATTAACTTGGGAATTTGAACGTTTGCTTGGAATTTAAACACACACAACCTACTCAGACTTGCCAACATCTCAGGTATAAACCAGACTGCATCAGCATAAGAGCACCAGCAAAAGGGAACTTCAGTCCCAGGCTAAGTATCACCCTCCCAAGAGAGCACAGAGATGTATACAGAAACACTTTTAAACAAACACAATGCGCTCCCCTTGCATGAGGAAGCACTGAGTAGTGCTGCTAATTCCTCAACTGTCATTTCCAAGTGATCTTCAAGGATTGCTCACCAGTGCTGTGGGGCAATCCATCCCAGGAAGCAAATGTAGACAGGACAAAGTAAGGAGTTGTCCATTACAGCAAAACAGGGAAGGATGAGGAGGAAAGTTTCTGCCCATCCAAGGAACCACTGCTTCTAGGAAAGACAACCCTCCTTGTCCCAGAGCTATATGCCCACGCTGTATAGTTAATATACGTGATCACCACCATTTTTGGTTTAACTTCAGTTTCACAACCAAATTTACCTTCATCCGGTGCTTACAGGCCAGCTAGAATGAAGAAAAAATGAAGCCCCCTGTGAAAGTCACATTTGTTACCTGCAGATTGCATTATGACTCATTTGACCTCATTCTGCACTATCAGGGCACTGTCTCTGGTTTACAGTCAGACGGTGGAGATGGGCTGCTTTAAGAATCTGGTCACATCCAGCTTCAGCTGACTCTTACTGACGAGAACAGCAGCTCAGTGACTGCCAGGGCAGTAAAGAGAAGCATGCACTTCCTACAAGTGACGTATCAAGAGAAAGGCTGGTCAGTAGAAGAAGCCCACACCACAAAAACCCACACAACCCAAAAACGTCCCCCGTCCCCCCCCAAACTCCACATTCAATTGCTTTTTAAATCACGCGCTGTGATGAAGCAGAGTCTTGAGACATTTAAGTGAGCAATTAGTGCTGGGCTCATCTCATTTGACATGAGAAGCAGAGCTGGTGAATTTGGCACTTGGCTGCACACAGTACTGCTGTGCTCACTAGAAGTAAGTTAGGAGGAAGGGACCAGTAAGGGGCAAACTTCAAGCTGAAAACTCTGGTTTGAAATGATAAATGACTACCTAATGTTTTCTTTTAATGGCTTTTTATATCCGTCACAAACCTTAGCTCTAATTTCATGCAGGCATTCCCACAGAAAGCTACCACTTCTGAGGTTCCTCCAGGTCAAGATGTGAACTGGTACCTGCTGGAAACTTTTCTAGAAGTTTTACATGGCCACAATTCCTGAACTTTCAGACAAAGCACCACTCAGCCTTCAGCTTCCCTCCCCTCACCCTCCCTCTTGGTTTTTTAAATAGACAAATACATCTAAGACTGACAAACAAGTTTATGTTCTCCTCATTATAGCCCAAAGGACCCCCGTCCTAGTCCTGGACTGAAATTTAAAGACATTTAAAGACCAGTCTCTCGAATTTAAGCCACAAGTTTCATTTTCAAATGCCAGTAAATTAAAGACAAAGTGTTCAGATTTATTTGGAAATTCACAGTTTCTAATGGCACTACAGCTCTGTAGTTACATACTCTTGTTCCACAACATTGTATGCTGCACTCAGATGGTACGTATCCTGCTAATCCAGGTTTGAAACCCTTCTGGATTCATGTTCAACACGTCTGGTTCATGTGCTCTGACTGGCTAATTGTGCAGATTAACTCCAAAAGTACATCACCTTAAAGTATTCATAAACTAACATGAAAGCAGCAAAAAAACCCAAAGGCTTTAAATAAGTCACATTACATACAACACCCAGGAAAAGCATTAAGTCTGTTAAAAAGGGTACCACTAAAAGTGCTCAATAAGTTAACTTATTTTTTACAACATGAACCTGTTAACACCTGTCAAAAGGAATAACCTTTTGTGCCACTCACTCGGATACACACTCAACATTTTAGCAATCACACATCCTATAGTATCCAAATATACAGTCACAGTCAAAATAAAAAACACTTGCTATGAAAATACCAACCATACAAACACTGCACATTTGTTAGCCAATACAAAAGCAAACGTTATGGAAATACCCACGTTGAACCAGCCTGACTGGTCAGACATCAGGGCTTTGCAAACTCAACACATCCAGAGCTGGCTGGGAGAACAGTCCAGCTGAACCAGCTCGCTCTCGCATTCTTCAGCAGAGCTTTTTCCTGAACTCTCAAGCACAGAAACAGCGAGCTTTCCCCATCACTTCCTTCAGAGAACTACAGCAGGCAGTTTAGATCACAAACCCATTCGTCAGCCTAAGATCCCATCGTACAGAGGAAATCCTGAAGAGCCACAGTCATTCGTTTAGTGCCTCGGACTACAGCTGTGATTTGTAACTCAGGTGGAAGTAAACGTGGTAACCACCCCCAGCGAGGTATTTTCCTCAACCAAGCTTGCAAAACCAGAATCTAGTCAGGCAAGTCCATCTGTTAGTATTTTTACAGTATCCAGTCCACATGACTGAGTCCAGCTGAAAGCCAACACATGTCCCTTTACAGCACTGTAGTGTTGCATCTTCAAAAAAAGCTAGAGAAATTACAAAAGAAATCAAATGACAAACAATTGTATCTCCCCTCTTCCAGTGGCATTATAAATAGACAAAAGGCACATAAATATGGGAAGGTGCAAGAAATAGGAACAAAGCTAAAGGAAGAGGATTAGGCTTTTATCCCTATTCCACCCAACAAACTGGGTTTCAAAAAATCTCTGCCCCAGGAACTGTGAAAAAAAACCTCTATAAAATGAACCCTGCCCTCCCTCCCCCCAAGCTGTTCTCATAGGAAATTATCAGCCTTGTAAAGCTGCAGCTTATAGCCAAGATTGACACAATCCCATCTATTTAAAAAGGCAGAAACCAAATTTCTGAATACTTTCCAATTAGTCGAGCTCTCCGTCTCCCACTATCCTCCCACAGAATACCACAGGCTGTTCTCAAATGAACAAACACACTCTTGTTTGAGGAGTTCAGCTAGTTTTAGATGTGTCCAGAAACTGTCGCGACACCAAGTGTTCCCACTGTTATATCTTTGTTTCCTTTGATTATGTCATGCAGGCTTGGCATTGACCCTGACTTAGTTTGTATTAGAGTTTTTATGAGCTTCCCTTGGTCTGAAGCTTTAGACCGTCTTCGTTTTATAGCTCTCTTCTCAGTTTTTGTCTTTTGGGTCTGTCCATTGCACAGACTTGTACATGCTGAAATGCCACAAAAATAGGACTCCTCAGACTGCGATGACGTTTCCGAGCTTCCTTCAGATGGAGGACCCTTATATGAAGAGTGATAAACTTCCCCAATGTTAGAGAAGTCCCTCTGGTTTGTAAACAGCTTCCTTCCTTTAATTTCCCCGTTGGGTATTGGATGCAGAGGCTCTGTTGTTGTCTTAATAGTTTCTATTTTATCACTTTTGTATTTGCAACGCTTTTTCTGAAACCACAAGTAGAGACAAACAGTTAGGTTGTGGAAGGCAAGCAGAGTGTAAAAACCAAGCCTAGGAACAGGGCAGGGGAGAGGAGCTGAGCCATGCCCCACCTGCTGGCAGAAACTTGCTCAGCTCAGCCTGCCCACCCTCCCCACAGCCACTGTACCTTCTTCTCTGGGGAAAACTTCAGGGGTTCAACAATGTACAGGTCCTCTGGATCCACTGTAAGAAAGGACACATAAGTTTAGTAGCCCTGACATTGCAACTCTAGAGCAATGCAATTCTAAATAAGTAACAACATGACAAAACCTTCCACGTATCACACGATTTTGCTCCCGTTGTAAGTTAATGGAGGCACAATACATGAGCACTGAAAGCGAGGTTAACACTGAGGAATTCTCTGTGCTGCCATGGCAGCTGTCAAGTGATATACACTTGACCTCCTGACACATTAGGGCCATAGGAGAGGTGCACAGAACATCCTTTGGGGAAAAGGAACAAAAATCAGCAAAAGTTAGCTTCTACAAAACCAGTTACCAATATAATGGTGTTTAATATGCAGCCTGCCCACAGCAGGACAGATACAAGAAGCACGTGCACCTATCAGGGACAGATGTTTGGATCAGTCTGGCATTCCTCCCACCAGGGCTTTGTAAATCATTCTCTCAAGGCAAAGGAGGGGAGATTTCAGAAAAAGTGTGGTTTCAGAAAAAGAAAAAAGACAAGCCAAAAAACCCCAAACCAGTCTATGACTTAGCTAGTCTCTGCTGAAACATGTCCCCAGTCCAACTCATGACTTTCCATGCAGTTTTACTCACGGTACGAAACCCCACAAAGCAAGTTTGCTGCACTCAGAAAAGCAGTGTCAACTGCATACCTGGTAGTTAATATAATCTGCAGCGCTTTTGGTTTTGCATGATGGTGATGGCCTAAGAAATCAAAATTCAGTGTCCGAAGTGCAACGTGAATACTGAAAAGACCAGATCATTCCTCATACCCAAGCCAAGATAAATAGTCCAAATTTTTTTACTACAGTTAATAAACTTGGATCCTAAATATCTGCCAAGTTTCAAAGACAGGCTATCAGGACTTCAAGTAGGGTATTCAAATTTCCTATGTCTGGCATTAAAAAAAAGCCACTTTCTGCAAACTTCCTAACTTTGTAGACCTGAATGCCTGCATAGATTTGCTACTAACACCAAGAAAACATCTGTAGAGTATAAATGACAGCAAAGACTACATTTAATGTTTTAGCATAATTTAGCACAGTTCTGTGAGTGTCTGGTAACTTGTTCACAAACCTCATTGTCCTACAGAATGTGAACTCCTACAGTCCAGTGTACTTTGATGTTAACCTGCAATTCTGTTTCCATATGCTCGCAGTAACACACATATTGTATAGCCCTAG
Source organism: Aegotheles bennettii (assembly GCA_013398125.1). Lineage (NCBI taxonomy): Eukaryota > Metazoa > Chordata > Aves > Caprimulgiformes > Aegothelidae > Aegotheles > Aegotheles bennettii. The sequence continues at coordinate 210,992 of VZRW01001675.1, forward strand.
TAGAGCAACACTAGAGACTAGATGTACAGTATGTGAATAATACCTTCTTTACCAGCTAGCTGAAAAGACTGTGATCTGACCAGTGGAAGAGACGTTCTTCTTTTCAAATTCATATCATCATAAGAGGAAAAGCATCTAGGAAAGAAAATCCACAAAGCTCTTTTAAACATGTTTTTATCAGGCCTTTGTCGTGCACATTTTTTGTTAAGGTCTTTGGCAGAAGGACAATTATTCACTGAGGTGCCCAAGAAAGCCTGGCAAACAGACACAGTACTGTACTTGCAACAAGCTATCAAGGCATGTTAAGTTCAATAGCCCCAAAATGCTCCTAGGAGAGCATTCCTGCGGAGCAGTACTGGCTCTTTGCTGTCAAAATCAAGTTTGCAGAAAGAGGACTCGGAATTAAAGCAAATTTGCCAGTCCCATCACCTACAGGAAATATCAACAAAAGCTGCAAGAACAATTAAGTTCCAAATACAAATACATTACCTTTTGGGGCTAGGGTAGTGATTACTTTTGGGAATCTTTGAGAGGTAATCTTCACAGTACTGAGAAGTGCTTCTGCACCGCTGCACACAAAGCACCAAGCCCAGAATGACACAGAGAAGCAGAGAAATCACAAGGTAGGTCTGCCGATCAGAAACCTGGAAGAATTTGATACAGTTAAAGACAAAGAATAATTTAAAGATACTGTTATTCTGGTGTTTTAAACATCAAAAATCCTTAGAAGAAAACTGACATGTTCTCAAGACATTTTCCTTCAATTCCACTAAACACTGGTTCAAATTTGAGCGCTTTTTCAGAGGTCTGATGTCTATTGGCTACACAGCATTCAAGGACTGAAGGCTAAAAACCACTAGCTGGAAACACTACGATACTTCACTATGGTACTACCATTATTATCCTATTATTGCCACTTCAAAGTCAGTGGTTAGTCTTCTAATTTCATTAAGAATCGCTTCATACAACAATAGCAACTCCAATGCACTACAGGAAGGCTGAGTTATTAAGCTGTTCCAACTAAGTTTTATCTTTATCATTAGCTCAGACTATAATAGTGGGGCTATAGTAGGGCTGTAGTAGAAATTATTACTAATTTTGCTGTGCACATGACAGCTCAAGTAACACAATCTTTCTTCCCCTTCCTTAGCCAGCTGCTAAACTAGGCTGAAAGCAACACTACAGACAACTTCTCAAATGAAAAGGACTCCAGGCCTCTTCAAATCTAGGTATGTTTATGCATCCCTTTCCTCTGAGTTCTCACGCCACATTGCTGAAGTATAATTACCTCACGTTTTAATTCTGCCACTGTTGTTGACAGATTGGAAACTAGCTGTGTCACGTTGGTGAGCTGTGCTTGCAGCAGCTGGATTGCTTCTGTTTGCCGCTGATCCTGTATTAAAAGAGAGTCACAGCCACGCTATTTAGTTGTCAGTTTCCCACTTTCATGTGCTCTCACATGTACTGAGTTAGCGTTCTCTCTGACACAGCCAGGTATTTTGTAGCCACATGACCCATTCAGCATTGTTTCCAACATAACTTTTCTATAACATCTGAAACTGCTTAAGCAGCATAAGTCATACACACTTAAAAACATCAACATTTTTACTTATCAAATAACGTTCTGTAGCATTATGCCAAATACATTTCATTACAGTGACTTCTGCTATCTGCACTGAAGTCAGAGTAAGCAGCCAGCTCCACACAATGGCCATCAGGGAGCCGAGTATTGTCATGTTACAAAATGCACATGCAGATGACCAGGCAGAGCTAAAGTCTAAGGGCTGATGCATAGCTTCTGCTCTGGGATCAGGTAGCCAGCCACTGAATGACAGGAGCCCAAGCCAGCCAGGAACAAGAACTCTGCAGCTATCATCTCTTTCCTGGAAAGAGACCTCAGCAGGATTCTTAATCCTATGAGAAATTAAGAAAAACAAGCAGAATATGGAGGAAGTTAACCAAGAGGAGCACCTCAGACTGACCAGCATTTGCTACTATTAAAAAAAAGTAGAAAAGAGCATGCATGTGATCTCAGGGAAGTTGCAATTTTCTTCATTGTTGATGGATGAGTAAACTACAGGCCTGGGACTGCACTTCAGAAATACTCAGACAGTCTGGGGCTAAGCCTGCTTTGCCACATGCACAGTTGCTTTACGTGATTATTCAGCACTGCAGTTCACACTATTTCACAGCCGCTCAGGAAAGCTAGAATGGCAAAGCAGGGAAAACTCCCTTCAGCTCCCACTTACTTACAGCCCATTTTAAAGAATAAACTAAAGCTTTTGTTACATTCACCACACTTTCAAATGCAAATTCTCCCTTTCTAAAGGTTAGGTCTCTTCAGCAGCATCAGGGCAATTGTCTATCCACATTTAAATTAGAGATGAAAAACAAACCAAGTTCAAAAAAAATACAGGTTTGAGTGCAGCTACAACCAAGAAACAAGGGTTGGAAGTGACCTGGATAACTTCTTTAGTTAACAAAGACATTTAACTTTTAGCCATTATCAGCTGACAACTGATTTTTCCTTCAAATACAAAATCAGGAAACAGAACTGGAAATGGCTTTACTCTAAAATGACTGGGAACATATCTAAAAATTTTATTACAGATGAAAAAAGTGGGGAGCATGGAATGGATACTTTTAGAAGGCAGATATGCAGCCAATAAAAATCTTCAATTCAAGAAAGAGAATTTCTGCACCGACTTGCAACTCTTTCATGGAAGTAAACTCGCCTAAATAGGAAAACACTTAAGTACTCAAACAAACCATACCTGCTCTTCTGCTATTCTTGAGGTGTTCTGAAGTTTTATTATTGTCTTATTGAAAGCCTTCTGCATTTCTTCCATTTGCTTCCGGTACCTAAAACAAAGAGGAAAAAAGTCAAATGCTACTTCATAAACCTCGTCAGCACTAGACTTGTCTTCAGAAAATACGATTATACAAGCAGAAAGCTCTTTCCCTAAGGAAGTTCTGTTTAAACATCAAGTGGTATTTCCTTTAAGTATCACACAAAAACCAGAGATGTCTATTTTTTTTTGTGGGTTTTCTCACTATGGAGAATTCTCTGCAAACAGTGACTGCCCAGACAGACATCACAAGAGTAAATGTAATGAAGAGCCCCTTCCTTGGAACCAATTCTGAAATGGCTATATTTCCTGATTCTCCCATGCTAAGGAAGGACCACAGATAAACACTGACATACATACAAGCCCTTTCAGAAGGTTCTTGGTTCCCTCTCCGTGCTCCCTTCTTCAACAAAAGTTATTACAGATAACACAGTAGTTTAAGTGGAAACAATCAGTTCAGTAAAGACGACATTGTAGGTCTGCATCATTCAGTTTAACAGTAACAGGAGGATGTGCCCTTTTGCTGAAAGGATTATAGCCAGGATTAGTGCTTATATCCTGGCAACACTTTATCCTTTTAAAAAATGCACAGCAACATTCCTCAAAACAAATTAAATGTTATTGTATCTGAAATACAGAAAGGGAACCCCTGCCACCCGCAGCCATCTAGGTCTTTAGCAGTTACCTAGGATTAGGTACGTTTTATGCTATGATTTAGGTTATACTCCACTTCCACTGTACTATTTTCCATACGTGTATCTTCCTTTGCAGAGCTGGTTTTACCAGTCTTCCTGACTTACCTCTGACTGAGTTCTTCTAAATAGCGGCTGCTGAGAGACATGTTTACTTCTAGGGCTTTTATGCGATTATTAAGGCGCATGAAGACGGACTCCTTTTGATTAGACCCATGAACAAGATTCCCGTTAGCATAGCCCAGATCTGTTGAATTCTGTAATTCAGCATAGAAGTCTGTAGCTGTTCTCTGTGGTCCTCCAGACACCGGAATTGCCATTAAAGCTTCTTCAGTTGCCTGATCCTCCTCCTTTGTTTCAGCAGATACAGAAGACTCAGCAGGAGGCAAAGCAGGTTTCTGCACTTCTGGAGTGCTTTCCTTTCCTTCTCCAGCATCACTGGCTATCATGCCCACTGTGTATTCAGGCAGCAGAAGGGTCTCTGTAGGCTTTGAAATCACTGGAGTAGCCATAGTCTCTCTTGCGCTCATCTCCCTTACCTCAGTGGCCACAATGACTTCAGAAGCTACAGGGCTTTCTTCTGCAATAGAGGTCTCAGCCTTTTCTGTTTCTACACTGATCTCAGTTGTATCCACCTGAGGAATCACTCTTGGTGCTACCTGGCCTGCATCTTCTTTTGCAGGCTCCAGCACCATGTCTGTTGTTGGCAATAGCTTAACTTCAGAAGTAACTTCTAAAAGGAGGGATTGAGAGACAGTTTGAGGATGGCTTGGTTCCAGCTCAATCAAATCTGTGGTCTCATTACTGATCTCCTCAAGCACCACACTGCTGAAGCCAACTGCAACAGTAGATCCAGGCGGTCTCTCAACTTTGCTATCTAATTGCTCAGGCAGAGGTTCACCTAGCGATGTATGTGTAGATTCGGGCAGAACCACCTGTGGCTGCTGAACATCCACAGAGTAATCTTGTCCTTGTTTACCCCCAGTTTTACTACGCTGTCGATGCATGGCTACTGCAACTGAGCACCATTTAAACAGATATTCTGAAAAGGTGGAAATGCAGCATGCTGCTGCCATGTCATAGCAGTACTTTTCTGTTTCTAGTTCAAACCATGCTAATGCTTCTTCTTCCTGATCATCACTGGGCAGCAAGGTTACTGTTGACTGGCTTGTATCTTCTTCATACTCTTGTACTAGCTGAACAATAGGACTTTCTTTTGTCAAATCCACACTTGGTTGCTCTTTATCTATCTGTGGAATATCTGTAGTAACAAGTCTACAAAGAAAGAGTTAAAGACGGAGTGTTACTTCAACAATTTTACATGCCTGCTCTGGAAGACTGCAGAAGTTGGATCTTTTAGGAAATTAGCAAAGCTTATTCTGGTGACCAAAGGCCAGTTTGGATACAGTATTTATCCAGTGTTTTTCAATCCCAGTTTGCAAAAAAGTTGTTTCAACCCTTGCTTCTGAAACAGCAAGCCTTCTCAATCAGATACTGCCCCTTCCCTCAGTCCTGAAAAGACTCACCACTTCAAGTATCACTAAGTTCTTACATAGCACATTACTCTTCTGCTGTGCAAGAATCACAACCTTCCCACTGACGTTCCCCAGTCTCTCAACAATCAGAATACTAGGAAACCATAAAACCACTAAATACAGCACAAGTCATGTCTTACCACTTAAGACCTAGAGTCTCAGCTCTAAGTAGCCACATAAATTCTAAACAATTGTAATCAACTGGGAAAAAAACCAGAATATCTAGATACAACTCCTCCTCCCATTGTAATTCTGTATCTTTGCATGCATTATGTTCACCAAGGAAAGTCTAGCAAAAAAAAAAGCTTCTAAAATAAGTTTTTCAGTACAATTTAACTGAAGTTTCAGCAACAAAACTCACATTCTTAATTAGTCTCCCTTGCAGGACACAACCTGCAAAACCTGGAAGAATATTAAGTCAGTTTCCACTCAAGAAATCCGAAGTTGCCAAGAGCAGAACACTCCTACTTCTTCTAAACAAAGTAATATAAACAATTGAGAAAGCTAGTGATGCATTTTGACATTTAGTCAAGTGCTGAAACAAACCATATAATGGAAATAGCTATAAACAGTAACTAAAGTTATAAATTTCCCTGGTTAGTACATTACATACTACAGATTTCACCAAATACTTGCCTTTCTACTTGTTTAAGGCAGCATGTCCTACCCGAGCATTCTACTACCAAAGATTCCAGATTGGTGCATACGTTAGTCTCTGCTAGGAACACAATGGAAAAATCCAACACCAGTTACTTACTCTGGTGAAGGAACAGGAGTTGGTTCAGGCAGTCTTGGTGCAGCTGTTGAAGTTGCAGGGGCAGCAGTGACATTTTCAGACATGCTTTTGTTCCCTGCTGCACAAAGGAGGAAAACATGAACATAAAAATTCAAGAACGATGTTTGTTTTCAATTATTTTGAGATTGTTGGGTTTTAGATTAACTGCACTACCAGATTAACTTCAGATGCCAAAATTATTTGAATGGCAGCACCACTGACAGTTTATGGATACAATGTTAAGGACAGTCTCAAAACATTTCCACGAAGAAGCAGCAAGTTAAGACTTTACAACCCAAGCCGGGCAGTAGAGAGTAAAGATCTTCAAATATAGCTGTAGTAGAGAGTAAAGATTTCCAAATACAGCTGAACAAGCTATGTAATCTTTGTATCGGTTCCCTTCTCAGCAAATTCAGCATCTTTGTTCCACTTTTCACAGTTGGTAGGATAAGAATTCTATGACACTCAACAGGAACTCATAAAGGATGAAAAAGAGACGTTCAAATATAGATCATCCAACTCTCCACAAAAAATTAAACAAGGTAACAAAAAGACAAAAATTTCCAGATTGCTCTTCATCTAAAAAAAAATTATACCTTCAGCTTCAGACGACTCTTCAGTTTTGGCTCCAAGCATATTAGCAGCAATATTCACCATACTTAGGATGGCATCTGAAAGAGAAAAGGAAGAACAACGAGTTACCCTCATAGGTTAGACTAGAAGACAACTGTAAAATATTTTTTATGATATCAAATGTCTGAGAAGGCCACCATCTCCCCCAAGAGGTCCCTCTTCCTCACTGTGTATCAGTCTAAGACAAATAATGCAAAACGGAAGTCCATCACGCTTGTCCAAACATGCACCAACCACAAAAAAAACAACACTCAAACACAGTATTCCTTAAAAAAAGGAACACTGACTACCCTGCCAGGGATGGAAGGTCTCTAAACAAGATCCACCAGCCAGAACTAAATCATGATCACCACAATGTTTCACTGCTCGGCTGTCTTTCTAAAAGCACTATCAGTAATAGGTGTTTCAAATCTCTTCATCATAGCTTTAGTACTCTAAAAAACACAGTAGAAAAGTCACTGCATTTTTCAGACTGAACAAAAACACTTGCAATACTGCACTTGCAGACAGAAACTGTGAATATGGCTCTCATCAAGACAGCTTGAAGACACAACTTTGAAAGTCACAGACAAGAGATAAGCACTGTCAGGAAAGAATGCACTGCCTTCTCTCATCTGTGAGAGGCAACCATTTAGAAATAAATGGCCTTTTCCACTATCTGTTTTTGAAAACCACACTAAGCTGTTCAACATTCCTAGCCATGACCTTCTTAAGTAACAACTATGTTCTAGTAAATAGTAGCAAAGAACTCTGCAGCTCTCATCCACTATGGAATGAAAGGAAAGCCTGAGCCCAAACAGCATTCGTTTTGAGTGCAAATCTACACTCCGGTAATAAATCTGCACTTACTGGGAGAGAAGGAAGAGTGGTCCAGTGTAAGAGCTCTTTAGAAGAAGCTGTGTGGCAGCTGATAGAATTCTAAATTATTCAGCTGTTAAGAGTATCATTAGAACTGAATATTCAAGTATTCTTAGCCAAACAAACCCCACATCTGGAGTTTTTCCAATGGAAAAGTGACAACAGTCAAGAGCCACTAGTTCTCTCAAAAAAATATACAGCTTTTATGAAGAACATAAAAGCTACAATATTTACATAAAGCCTTCTCAGAAAGAGTGTTCTCCCTCCCTTTCTTTCAAGCTGTACAAAGTAAATCTTTATATTGTCTCCTATAAATAAGCACAGATTTCCAGGGTCTGAGTAAGTAAGGTTTTACAGCACTTCAGTACTGGTTATTTACAGCCCTATGTAACATTTGTATTATTTGAAGTGCTCAGGATACTTAAGTACAGAAAGCGGAGTTTTCAAAAAATACAGATCTTGAAAGTTCTATTTGTAGAACACTAAGAATAATACCTCAACTTTGAATTGTTACTATTTATTCCTACGCAACTAAACAGGAATCTCAATAAATTGTTTCAGCAGAAAAATAAGAAAGTCGTAGCTGTTACATGACAAAATGTCATTCCACTTTCCAGTAGCTCATTTTGTTTCAGCACAGCAATATTTTTTCTAATAAATCATACTCACTTGTAGCAGAACCAAGAAGATTTTTTGGAGATTTCTCTTCCCCTGTATTATAATCCAACAGATAATCTATGTATGAAGAAGAACACTTAATGACTATCAACATTAAATGTGTCATGGGCAAAGAGAATAAACCTGAAGATTTAATATAGCATTCAACTACGTGTGAAAACAAAACAGAAATAGAGTTAAAGGTCAGAGATTACTGAAATATCAAACTGCAAGCAATGAGAAATCCAAAGACAAGAAACCCAAAGAGATTCAGGGTTCAAGCTTCAGTTTCCCCAGGATTCATGACACAGATGCACTAAACACCTCATTGAGCTTTATATAGAGTTCCCCCTCCCAATGAGAGTTGGAGATGGATGTTTTCATGTTTATTTCAACACAAAGTCTGTAAGCCAAAATAAGCACCTTCCCAATTGCTTGCAGCATTAATCATAGAAATAACCTCAGGAAATGGGCTATGTATGCTAAGAATTAAGCTGTTGCATGTTTTCTACATGCAAGCTACTTTATTTTACTCATCCTTCACTACTGTCAGCACATGAAGGCCTAGCCTACCAAACGAAATAGAGGCTTATTTCTAGCATTTTAAAGTAACCTCCAAATAATTCCAATACATTGTTTAAAACCTAAAAGGATTGTTGGATAAGCCCAGAAATACTGTAATACTGTCAAAAAGACTAAGAGTATATTTAGCAGTCAAACCATTTAGCATACGCAGGAAACAACAAGTCAGACTAGCACAAGACATCTGAATGGTTAAAAATGCAGAAATTTGCTTACCATAATCTTCATCAAAGAGTTCTTGTCGTTCAGACTGATACTGAGAATCAGCTATTTCTTCATACTCTTCAACCATGCTAGTACCAAATACCCTGTGAACAAAGTTTTAAAATAAAAACCTAATATTAATTCATTAATCGTGTATTTACTTGACATGATTCATAATTAGATAAGAAATATTAACTTTATATAATAAGTAGCAAATAGATTAGATAGCTTTGATGGGAGAATTGAAACTGAGGGTGATTATGGTCTGAACTACAAACACACCACTTGTTCTGATTTAGATACTCCAAGCATTACTAACTGTATGTACCCTGGGGTACCATGCAACACAACAGCTTCTCAAAAGCACTCACCACACTTGCTCTTTTTAATTCACCACTTGTTCCTTGTTTTGCTTGGTCAGCCTTAAAATACTCATATCCTCCTGTAAGGCTGCTCATGCTCCCATTTCCTAACACCCCCCCCCGAAAATATAAACTATTCTTTACACACCAGAGAATCAAATCGAAAGATTCAAATCTTCTTTAAATAGACTTTAAGCTTCTTACACAGCAGGTAAGTTATGCCACCACTTCAAGTCACAGTATTTCCAAGTAATTTAAATAAGCTGAATTTATTAGCCAACTGTTATTAAAACACACTAATCCTCATTGCAAGGAGGTAGAAAGACAAAGCAAAACACTTAAGATATTACCTTATAAGACTTAAAGGACAAAAATGTTCCGATCCAAAGTGAGATATCAACTCCACCTAAAAAATAAAAGGTACTTAAATCTCCAAACACCCAGAGTTAAGACTGCATTTAACATATACGTCCAATCTTGCAATTGCAACTTTTGTTTACTCGAGATTTGTAGATTGTCCAGAACAGAAAAGACTGAAAGATTTATTCTTGCCATGCATTAAAGTGCTGAATTGCAGCAGAGAACACCCCAAGCCCCATGCATTCATCATTCCGAAAGAAGAGGTTGCTAACCTTTATGTACTTGATGAACATCTGAAGCAAGAGAAAGGAAAAGAAAAAAAAAAGATGTCAGTACGAAGGCTGAACACATGCCACAGGCAACTACAGAGCTTTGTTTTTAATTCAGTACTACAAATGCCTAAGAAGACAAGTTATGAAGGATCAAGTTGCAATACTACTTCATCTGCCTTAGGTAGCAAGATTTCATTTAGCTCTCATACCTTGCAGACAGAAGATAACATGCAACAAGTGCTTTATTAATGAAGTTAAGTTACACAATTTTCCTAGGCAGCATGATTTCAGACAGAATACTGAAGAGTGTTAAATTTACTAAGTGTCTTTTTTTTCCCCTTAAAGAGCACAGATTATAGAAGACTCAAAAGGAAAAAAATCAAGCTTCATAGCATGCATTCTCTGTGCTGCTCCTGCTTCAAGTTCAATGTAACATGCTTCAATTTATAGCAACACTTCTGGGAGAAAACGTATGAGGCATCTGATGCTACACTTGGAAGCCTCAGTGTACTTCTAGTAAGAACTCATCTACACACTTGATATTTAATCTAAATTAATTTACAAGTGTACAATGCACTTATTAAATCAGTATGTAGACACTACCAATGAAGGACTGTAATCACCTGCAAGTGATTCCAAGACAACTATTCCCATAAAAGCACTCTTACAAAAACATTTCCATTATTTTTGATGTAAGTTCATAAAGCCACTTCAAAAAAATAAAACTTTTTGAAAAAAAAATAATTTTGGACTCTTCTTCTTTAGACGACGCACACTTAGAACTTGCTTACTTTTCGTGCTATAAAGTAAAAACATTACAAGAATAATCCTTTCAAAATTTTACCATGCTACATTTTGAGGCAGAGCCCTGTATCCACCAAGGGATTCAGTGCTGAAGCATCTAGTGTAATTCTGGAACTTCAGTGACAAGCAAGATTACAGCTACCTTAAGACATTAATTCAGCCAGAAAGCAGAATTAAAATAAATCTTTATCCTGTGACTCATGCAGAATTTCTGAGTAGATAAGTTAGATAACTATCATTCATAGCTACATCTTCATGAAAGCACAAATCATAATTCAGTAGCACAAACAAAAAACATTATTTTTTTTGGAGGGGAAGCACCATAGCTGGAAGATAACACGTCATTGGAGAGAACCTAAATGTCTGTGTTTTACTTTAAACTTCTACTACATCCCAATATTTTCAAAAGCTTTTATCCCAGTCCAAGTACTACATTATTTATGGAGTTTTATTCTCAGAGTCTCCTGAGTAAAGATGGTTTGCTGCAAGTTATTTTGAAGGCAGAGAGATCATGGCAAGTATTCCAGTACCAGTAAGCCTAAGTAATTTGCACGAGTCACAGTTATGACTGTGTAACTGCAAAACTGTACTTCAAGTCTATTGATGAGAACCAGAATTCAAATGTTTACTCTTGTAGATTCATTTAAAACTGTATAGCAAAATACAGCACATAAGTATCAAGAATATGTATACTCCAATCTGTGCTCCAGGGAGTGTGTGTATATATAGAATCAAATTATTTTGGTTGGAAGAGACCTTTAAGATCACGGAGTCTAATCGTTAACCCAGCACTGCCAAGACCACCACTAAGCTATGGCCCTCAGCACCACATCTACACATCTTTTTACTCCCACCAGGGATGGCGACTCCACCACTGACAGCCCTTTCAGTAATGAAATTTTTCCTAATATCCAATCTAAACCTCCCCTGGCACAACTTGAGGCCATTTCCTCTTGTCCTATCGCTGGTTACTTGGGAGAAGAGACCAACCCTCACCTGGCTACAACCTCCTTCCAGGCAGTTGTAGAGAGCGATAAGGTCTCCTCTCAGCCTCCTTTTCTCCAGGTTGAACACCCCCAGTTCCCTCAGCTGCTCCTCATAAGGTTTGTTCTCCAGACCCTTCACCGACTTCACTGTCCTTCTCTGGACACGCTCCAGCACCTCAATGTCCTTCTTGTAGTGAGGAACTACTGAATGCAGAAATGAATGCAGGATTCGAGGTGCAGCCTCACCACTGCTGGGTACAGAGGGACCATCACTCCCCTAGTCCTGTTGGCCACACTATTTCCAATACATGCCAGGATGCTGTTGGCCTTCTCGGCCACCTGGGCACACTGCTGGCTCATATTCAGCCAGACAACCAATACCCCCAGGACCTTTTCCACCAGGAAAAATGTGCAGCCAAGAGATAAAATAGGTTGATACTTCCTATCTTACATTCAGGAGACAGCTGAGTAAGTCAAAAGGAACAGAACACTGACTGGATTTTTCTTAATTCAGATAGCAACTAAGTATGTACTTGGTAACAGGTGCTTCCCAGATCCTCTCAGCTGCCGTTATGAGAAAGGTTAATTTACTTGTGCTTCTGTGACAAGGGTTTAGTACAATAGTCACACTAAGGTTATTAATGAAACTAGTGCAATTAATGGTAAAGCATGCTTTGATAACATGTTTCTCTGGATGCTCTGTTGTACACAGTAAGCCCAGCACACCCTTCCTTTCCTGAGAAGCGTGGATGCTTTTGCAGCGTTAAGTTACCTTAACATATTTTGCATACATCTGTTCATCCAGTGGAAAGCTTTGGACAATTCTCTCATCTCTGGCATGGAAAGTACCTAATTTAATCCATTTGTTTGTTGGATACCTAGAAAAGAAACAATAGAGTCAGCTAATGAAATGCAAGAACTCACTGCTTACAGACATTTGCTGAACTTTCTCAAAATGCCTTTTCACAGGAAAAATGAATTTTGGTATTTTTCAGTTGTAGGATAGCAGCAATATGTTTTTTATGGAAAGAAGAGTTTTAAGATAAGCCTAGTCCCAACACAAAACCTCAGCAGTACCTCTTCACAAACTTAAAAGAATGCAAGGCCTTGAAGAATGAAACCCTATTCTTGATCCAACTACTAAAACTCAACCAGTCTACAATAAGGAGTACAGTAATGACTGAAAAAGTCATCTCAGATCAACGCTGAAGAACATGACACGTAACTGATAGGTTGTAAATATTATTGTAAGCAAGCAGCAAAAAACTATGAGCAAAGTAGATATAGAAATAGGCAACAGATCAAGCATGGAAAATCAGAATCCACGTTTTTTGATACACCTTGTGAATGTCTCCTCTTTTACATACCAGAATAATCTGTTCCCAAAAGTACTGGAGGTACAACACTGCCTAAAACACAACAAAGCCACCCTTTAATCAGCCACTCGGCCAACCAGTAGTATTCTTACCCTTCCACTTCCTCAATGGTGCACTTTTTTTTAATAGTTTGGGGGACTTTTTTTGACAGACTTCAGCATTGAAGTCACTTTAAGCCATGTGAAAATGGTCTGAACGACAAGGGAGGAGACAGCCCATAACCCCAGTGGCATTCTGTTGAGGAATGTTTTTACAATCTACCATCCACTACCTACCTACTGTATAACTTCTACTGCTTCATTGCTACTTTTCAACAAATTTTTCCTTTTCATTTTTAAGGTGAAAAAGGAAAAGAAAATACAGGAAGCATGGAAAGAACTCAAACTATGTCTTCTAGGACCTCACAGTTGCCTTTCCATGGAAAAAAATGTCAGTAACTGCTAATATATACAAAGAAAAGCCATGTAATTTCACAATGAATTACACTTTGCACAATAACAGGCACACAAAGATCGTGTTTTACGAAGCCATCCATTTAATAACTGCTTCATTTTTCATTCAGAAGAGCAGGTTTTGATAACATACCTGTCACTAATAGACACCAGAAAGTCTTTAGGAGTGGAAGAGAATAATTCATGGTTTGCAATGTCAAGCTGTTTTACTTGGACTGGTTCACAGAGCTCAATGACAAACCTCAAAGACAAAAAGGAAATTATTAAAAGTAGCACTTTTCCTCCTACAATTACAATCTTCAGCCCTTTATCTTGTTTCTGCATCCTTCACCGGGTATAAAAGAACACCACAAAAATGCTGTATAATAAGGATGCACCACTTGTTGCTCCTTTCAAAATCACTACTGACCTGCATATCTAGCTTAACTCTAGATAGCATCTGCAGCTACAAAAGTGTCATCCATCTTGTATTCAAAGGCAAAAAACTAAGGATTGCATACATTATTTAAATCACACCTGAAACACCAGTTAGTACATGGTAAATGCAGATCTGTGTCCTACAATTATCAGAGAGCTGGAGAAAGAGACTAAAATCTTTACTTGAACACTCACTGCCTTCTCTTCTGCAAGATTATAATTATGCAAAACCTACAAATATTAAAGTGAATAAAATTATCCCCTTAAACTTACTTCTCAATATGAGACACAGAATTCTACAGGGAACACAATAGAGTGTCTACCACTAAATCCAAAGTCCCTTACACACACGTTTCAGGCAGACACATCAAGGTCAAGTCAGCCTCACAGGATACATACAGTCCCATCACAATGAGAAACCATAACCACTCCTGTCATATAAGCAAACCTCAGTAACCTACCAGATTTTAGTACTGCAAGGATTTAGCATATAAAGATCCATGTTCTCCATCAAAATGGCTGAAGTGCTCTGTATAAAGCAGAGAATTAGCATTTTAAATTGTGTGGTAGATACTAATGCAGCACCAAGTGTTTTTCCCCCTCGCTCTCAAAATCAGTTTGGTATTAGTTATCTAGACTAATACCAAGTTTCATAACATTCTAAGCAAGATAATAATACAGCAGAAGGTATGCCACACTACTTTTGGGCCATCACAGATTATTTACTATGGCAAGCTATCTAATACAACTTTGTTCCATTACAGTATCGAGTAGATTTTGCTCCCCCTTTCAAATTCACTTAGACATCAATTTCTCTATAGCAATGCCTCTGAAACCAAGGGACAGAGCACAGTTTATGTTCAATTTTTGTAAATAAAAAGATCACAATAAACCTGAACACAGCAAGAAAAGACCACTTCAGAAATCAGTGCTCAGTTTTAAATAAGTGTTCTTTGTTCCACTTCTTGCATAACAGTAAACTGAAATAATACACACTAGTAATTAGTAAATGCTTACCTTTGCCTCTGGATTTGCTGCCAGGATTTTGGCACCACACTCTACAGAGGCATAATTATTTCTATTTTTCTGGACCTTTTTTGTGGAATGCTGCCCACCAACAGCAGAAGGGTGCATTGACTGACCTATGAACAAGAAAATATTGCCACTATAACAAACCACACAAACAAACAGCTTTTACACTTTCAGTGAACTGCTGCTCACTGCTTTTATACAATAAATTCTATCAATTACATACTTCTAGTAGAAAAATGAAGATCCAGGCTGCATCCCAAATTCAGACAGTTTCACTATTCAAATCTGAGACAAGAGGAAAGTGGTGTGTACTTAGACCAAATCAATGAATCCTGAACTTACTCTTTTCTTTCTCCACTTCCATGACTTTCTTCTTCCATTCATCAAATGTTGGAATGTCTCCAGGGTCCTTTGGAGTTATCACTGATGTAGGGTCAATTTCTCCTGTTTTCTTATAGTCTTTCTGCAAAAGAAAAGCACCATTTGTGAATATTTTTCAGTTCGAACAATGAAAACAAAGACAAACCTGAATGCTTAAGGAAAAAAAAAAGCATGATCTCATCAAGTCAACAACAGATACACCATTTGAACTCGTGTTAAAAATTTAGTGCCAAGGAAAGCTTACAAGCCAGAAAAAACATGTGATTATTTCCTCCTAGAATTACAGATTCTTTCACTGAAATGCTGGTAATTTTTGTGGCTAAACAAATACATTTTGAGTAAAACATAAGCATTCTGTCTCATAAAACATTTGCTTTTTCTTCAAGATTTTTGCTTTTCATCCTCTTAAGGAGAAAAGGTTTCCTTCCCTGTAGCAGGGATCTTCAAATGTGAATGTTGGTCATTACAGAATTCCTCTCCCAAGGAAGTTCGGGGTGCAAGATCCTCCTTGGACTATGATGAAAGTGGTACGTGAAAAAACTGAGCAAGCAATGCCAAATCATGCTCTTGCTTAACTATGACAGCAGGCCAGTGTCATGATTATTTAAATTGCAGTCTTTAAAGCATTAGATTAAACAAAATCTTGGCTTTTTTTGTTTACACCAATTTGTTTGTAGTAAGTTCTTCAGAGGACTTCATCACTGCAGATAATTATTTTAAGGCACACTGTACTGTTCAGTGATCTTGGAAAAAACTTCATAGTTTTAAGAGTTATCCAAATTATCAGTGACAGTTTAAATTTGATCTTAAAATAGCAAAAAATGGTATTGCCATGGCCTTGGTCATTCTTTACCTATTTAAAAAAGTGTACTGTGAGGCCTATGCAAACCTATGTAAAAAAAACTTGGCATCCACAGCATCCTGCAGGAAGTCCCAGCTTAACTTTCCGTTACATGAAGAGTATTTATTCTGGATTCTGCTCCAGATAGTTTTATTTGATTTTCCCCAAGTCTTGCATTTGAAAAGACTTAGCTGAAAAAGGACCTGTTCCATGCCAATGGATCAACCATGCTGCCCTTTTATTATACCATTGTTGAGATGGCATTATCAGAATCACACACAGTACTGAAAATGCGAGTGCTGTGCATTTATACAGGGGCAATCAGAAAAAGCACTCATCTTTAAGAATGGTGATAACCTAACAGAGGGCATTAGTCTCCCATGTGTACTGAGTGAATATCAGTACTGCTTACCTCTCTCTTCAAGTTCTCAGAGGCATTCAGAGCAGATCTTTGCTCATCTGCCCCCTTTTCAGCTGCTGAAACTTTAGACTCAAACTCAGATTTTGTCTTCTTTCCTTTGTCATGTGAAGATGATATGTTCTCTATATGTTGACCTGCAAGGCTGAAAGTTTAAAGAGTATTAGGATCTACAAAATGATCACATTTTCAGCCATATGCAACATTAACCACACAAATATGTAGATAAGCAAGCACATGCAAACGTTTGTTGCAAGGCCAGGACAGAAGAGAACAATCACCTTTAAATTATTCAGACTCACAACCTACTTCAATACTCACCTTTCTCGTGGACTGACAAAAGAGGAAGGTTCACTCTGAGGATCAGCCTCAAGTGTCCCACCAATATCACAGTCAGGTTCTGACTGCTCAGCTTCACTGGAGCTGGCTACAGGGATATCAGCATGGGAGTTTTCTATTGCACTGAAGAGAAAGAAATAACATGCTTTTTACCCTTTCAAAAACACAAGTAACCCTGCTAATCAACCATATAACTACAGATATTTGAAAGTTTTAAAAAAGCAACAGTCTCACATAAATAACCGAGAAAAGAGGAATGAAGTATGCTATACTTGTGGAACAGCATTCTCACCTGTACCCATGCAAGAACAGAATTTCCTTTTCCAGTCTGTCCCAGCAAAGTAACTCTGAGCAGGCTTCTCATCTCCCAGAACTTTCATCTAACATAATATCAAATACTGCAATGGATGATTTTTCCCATCATCACTACAAACTAAGAACAGCTTCATAGTTACTGGACTGCCAGCAATTTTCTTTTCTCTTTCAACAATGGAATTAAACACAAGACTGAGTTCCTTCAGTAAAAGCTCCTAATGTTTCCAAGTCAGTGGGCAACAGTCAGAACAGAACTTGGCAAAAAGTAGAGGAGAAAATGGATGGCAGAATAATATATAATAGAGTCAGCCAGACTTCCTTTTTTTTCGCTGGTGTAAGCAGACCGTTACCCAAGCTGCATAAACAGCCTGAACTAGCTAATATGCCTGCTGCTTTACTTGCTGTGCCCCAAGAAGACTGAACACAGTGCAGACAAACCCTAAGGCAAAAAGTGAAAAGAAAGCCACCCTATATGCTACTTAGGAATGATGGAATGGGTGGGGAAAAGATGGATAAATAACTTCAGTGACTTTCCTCCCTCCTCCACTACAGGGATGACTTTCATATTGAAAGTTATAAATCAGATCTATTTCTTTACTCTGCCTTCCAAATTTCAACATAAGCTGTCTTCAACATCAGCAGCAAACTGGGTTAATCCAGTATCATGATATAGAGCTGCAGATAAACAAACAGCACATCAGCAACTCAAAAGGGCATCTTTTTGGTTCTGTTGTAAGTCCTGGCATAATATTCTGGAAAGTTTTTCCTCAGCTGAAAGCAGAGGCCATCACTGAAGCAGCCTCAATGTTTGTTATCACAGATGTGAAAACACATTTGTGAAGGGCAGGAATCCTAATGGTAAAGACCCAAGGGCTTTTATAGTACAGATTACCTAGTACATAAAAGACTTCTGTCTTCTGTCAAAGCAGCAGCTTAGAAACTGATAATGGCAATAGTATGACACTTCATGCAAGTATACAACTCTTAATTCACATACTGAGTAAACGATGGCATATTCCCTTAGCACTGACACCATAAACCAAAGTACAGCAAAAGAATCATGTGTGGCAGTCTAGTCTTACCCCTACCAAACCTGAAGAGGAAACCCTTTTAACAACAGAGTAAGTGATATTCGCTCAAGACCAAAACAATAAAAGTAGAAAAGCTTACTCAGGCTGTGAGACTGGAGGTATCTCTGAGGTAGGTGAACTGGAAATGTTTTCAGTGCTTTCAACTATGCTAGACAAAGCTTCATTTCTGTCTACTGAAGGTGGAGTCTGAGCTTCCGGCTGGCTTGCTTCACTCACTTCTGCAGTCTGTGAAAACATTACAGATGAACATACCCGTTTCAAAACTCGAATAGGAAAAGCATTCATACAATAACACCTAGTATGGAGTTTTAACAGTTCAGTAGTTCAGATTTCTGTCATCAATGAACCTGACAACCAGAGAGCAAGACCATTCAGAAATGTTTTTTTTCCTTCATAAACCCAGGTGGTATTCAGTGCTACTTTGGGATAGTTGCAACACTCTTCCGTAGTCTGCAGTAATGGTGTAAAAACATGAATTGGAGAAGACGTGCATGGTTGAGGAAGCTGTTGTACATCTATAAAGAAACAGCCATGAGAAAACAAGCTTGAACATTTCAGCAACTGAGATAAGTGGTTCTAGTTGCATGCTCCATTACAATGAAATTTACATTTACTATTTTTTGTTTTATTATTATTTGATTTTGGGGAAGGTTTTCAATTTTATCACCACAATGGAGGCCCAAAATGATTTAGAAGTCTATTCCATGTTCTAACTGAGCAAAGAGATAAATTGCTTATCAATCCTGAGAATCTAGTAGTCCGGAGTCTTACATATTCTCCATCTTCAGTTTTCATAAGCTCGAGCACAGCATAATCAAAATAAGGCTTTTAAATCTGGAAGAGTCCACAACCACTGGAACAGGTCAGTAGCTCTTGGATCAGTAGAAAATACTATTAAATAAGAACCTCTTGTCTATAGCTGGATTACTCCAAGTCATTTCAGTGAACATGGAGAGAGAGGTCTGGAATGTTTTACTATAGAATTACATATCTTAACCATGTAATTCATGTTCAGAAGTATGTCCTACATGTGTTTGTCTTGTAATTACTAGAAAATATATATCAAATAAATTATCTTTAACAGTGGGCTTTGTAACATTTAACACCAAGCACCGACTTAATAGTATCAACAGCACATACAACTGAAACACAACCCTTTTTCCATTTTAACAAAGGAAATGAAACTGACAGCAGCCATGAAGGATCAAAACTGAAATGGACTGCTATGATCACCAAGTTTGATCTATATAAAAGGCGTCAGTGAAAAGGGTTTTTGTTTTATTTAGAGACATCCATACCTTTAACATCCAATTTTAATTAATCTTTAAAAGATTTCTTTAGTCACTAGCTATAAATATTGAATTACTTTTATTGTTACTTATGCACATGGGAAATGAGAGATCTGTTAGCTCACACATTTTCTCCTTCATCCGAAACGTGAGTCTGACAGCAATGCTATGTGCAAGTGAAATGAAATAGATGGTTACTGTGACTTTAGATGACCGAAATGAAAGACTGAAATCCAAGAAGCATTTGAAGAGTGTAGGGAGACAATGAATGAAATAAAAGTCTTGCCTGGTCAGATTTTGTAAAGTCATCAAGTAGCTCTTCTGTAGAGTAACTCCGTGTACTTGAGTCTGCATGTTCAGGCTCCAGCCTAGGAGCAGCCTCTTCCCCCTATCATATTAAAGGTAAAACAACAGTAAGTATGCAGTAACACAGGCTCTCTATTCTAATATGAAGCATCACCTTTGGTACAGACTGAATACTACCTTTACAACCACCAAAATATCAACAAGCAGTTAAGCTACAGGAATCTTCAGAGCCACTGCCCACACACATAAAATTTCCTCTGTGCAAAGACTACAGCAAGTTAAACCAATTCAGTTAAATCTTCTCAGTAAAGACCATTTTAGCATTGTCTCAAAATGCTCAGTTTGTGAGCTAAGGAAAGTTAATCATTCTGCTATGACTTCCCACATTGACAAATCACCCCTATCTCTCTGTGCTGCCCAAACCAGGAGGGAGGGAAAAAATAAGTGATCCTAATGTGACTTGCACAGAAAACCATCAAAAATAACATTATTCACATTTCAGTGTTATCGGCAGAACTAGAATAATTTCACAAGTCTGCTGTAACCTTTTAAAGCAACTTTCTCTTTTGCAACTAAAGATTTACAGCCAAGTGCAGTGAATTCACAAAGTAAAAGAGAATACACACTTGAGGGGAAAAAAAAGTTTTTAAACCATCAGACTGCCGAACTAAAAAGAATTTACTTGCCCCTGAAACCTTTAAGTTGTGACTACAACACCTGCTAGTTATCTTTGAGCAGTACTTTAAAATGCAGCAACATGTCTGGTAGAAATTTGCACACCCCTCACTTTATAAGGGCTATCTAAAAACCTGTGGCCAAACACTTTAAATGCCAGTGCTTGGATCCAAAATGCACTGCAATGCAATCCAAGATTACAAGACCGTATTAATTTAAGAGTTAAGGCATATGCTGGAAGAGCAGGAAGTACAAATTTGAGGATGCAACTCTTAAAGACAACAGCTGAGCAATGTTTTACCCCAAATATTATTAGCTCTCATCCTAGTCCCTAAGTTTAAATAGCATCAATGCCTCAAAGAGACAACTGATCTAAGGAAAACTGATCAAGGGCTGCAAGACTGCTCTTTTTGAGCAGAACATCTCCAGAAGCCTAATTAGGAGTAACAGACACATGCTTATGATTTCTCACACCCTCAAGAGATTTTCCTTTAATGAGTAAAAAGTACAGTATATTTGACATCTTTGGGTTTAAGTTGAGAAATCTGCTTAACAACACAGCCATGTTAGTAGAATGAAGGGAGGAACGTTGTGGAAAAGTAGGAAAACATACACCAGTGGCTTCCCAGTCACAAAGCTTACTTGGATCTTTCTGGTTTTATTACATCAGCCATTAAACTTGAGCAGGACTTCTTTCAGACTACCAGAAGGATAGGACTGAATGCTATTTGGCTGCACAAGTTGGCAGAAAAACCCCAGCTATCCTAGATGTTGAAATGCTTAAGAAACCTACAGTATTTTCTGGTCAGGCAGCTCTGCACATGAGTCAGCTAGAATGCTCAACGCGTGTCTTCCAGGTTTCACGTGGCACATAAAAGCTTTCTTGAGGACTATGATTAGCACTACTACTGATTGATGGAGGAACTGGGAAGGCCAATAACATCAATACTACCCATGCTTATCATAGGAATGATTCTTGACCTGTGTAAGTTATGATGCTGATATGACTCAAGTGCTTGGAAGTCACTATGAAATTGCAACATGCAGAAACTTGTAATCAGGGTGTGATGATTACACTCGATTTAACCTAAAGTGCTGAGTAATGTAAGGGGCAGAATCATCTTTATTAGCATTTCACATATATATTTTAGCTTTGTTAATTTTTATTAAACAGGATGAAAACAAACTAATACTCACTTGACAAAAAGTTAGTTCTAAATCTTCTATTTAGAACAGCAATCATTTGTGTATTGGGTTTTTAACACAACACAGATGCAACTGGCACACTGTGGCCTGGGCTTATCCAGGCCATCACCTCTTAGCGTGGTCTCTACAGAGGCACATACTATCCCTGATGACCATTTCTTCTAACATATGGCACCCAAATAAAAAAAAGTAAGCCACCATGACTAGCTTCACTATTTTTTCACACACACATGAACTGTCCAGCTGCATTGCCACACAGCAACAAACCTGAAGTACAGGAAAACAAAAACTTGGGAAGATAACGCCATGGTTCACAGAACAACTGAGTAAATGAAACATTCTGGCCAAGAAGACTGTGAAATAAAGTCTATGAACCAATTTTACTTTTCTTTTTTAATTTAATGTCAAGTCAGACTGAGTAGCTAATCAACATGATTTATTCAGCATACCTTTTCCTGGACATTTTCATCACCATTTGCCAGGGCACAAGCATCACCTGAAGCATATTGCACTGCCGATGAAACACTGTCTTTACAAGAGACATGCCCAATAGGAAGCCTATTTGAAAATAAATAAAGAAAAGAGGTCAAAGTCTTGATTTAAGATTAAGTACTATTTTAAAATTCCCTCAGCATTATCTCCCTCAATCTTTCTTCAGTTGTTCCCATGAGGTGCCTAAAAAATGAAAATACACATGTAGAGTTCATAGATACTCATTTATCAAAACTATTGGAGGACTTAACTTTGAGATAAGTAACACAAAACACACTACAAATTTACTACTTTCAAAAGCAAAAGTATGAGCATAACAGTTTTTGGGGTGATACCATGTCACAAAGTAGAAGCTGAAAAATTAGTTAAGTTACTGCAAGTTAGAACAAATCTAAATCACCTGTATCCATCATATAGTAATGGGGTATCTTTAGCAATGATTATTACTAAGCAAAAAATAAACCCACAGATTAAAAAAATAAAGCTCCTTATTTCCCTGCACAAATCCTACCCGAGAAAATTCCATATAGTCAGCATCATGAAGAACATTTAAGAGAATTGGAGAAAATAAGTATATTAAATAAAAGTACCATGCAAAAAAACAATGAATATGTAGAGACAGACGGCAAAGCAGGTGCTGGCTGTAGTTAAAACCTACAAAGGGATTTGCTTTGTACTTTCAGTTCCAAACAGCTCTGCTTCTCAGTCAAAATGGATTTATTTCTATATAAACACTTGCATCAGACCAGCATCTTCTGTTGCTTATAGTGCATGGCCCCTTCACATCCTAGATAACACCTGCACAGCAAGCCATTACACTTGCAGGCCCAACAGACAGCAAAGGTCTTCACACAGACTTCAAATAAGTCCAGCAAAATTCTATGCAAATTGAGCTTTTAGTGGAGTTTTCAACTATACTTGAACATCAGAGTCGCTTGACAATTTAATGCCAAACGCTTCTCCAGAAAACACTGTTTACATGACAGCCTGGTGATCATTACAATCCCCTGTGAACTGACACAAACATCACTGTGCCCTGAAAATGACAAAATCAGGCTTTTGCTGTAGAGCTATAAGCCTACGGTACTGCTCCTCTTCCACTTCCATCATCAGGGAGTGTTAGCAAGGTACTGGCCACTCTAAGCCCAGGGCTCTTACCACCAGAAGAGCAGAAGACAGCGGACAAGGGACCTGTGGGATCTGACATACTATCCTGGAGATGGGTAAATACCACATCCCAGGTCTGCCTCAGGCCCACTGCACCTCACTAATTCCTCTTATCTTTGAGGTTAACAGCTTTCCTCTAAACTGAATGGAAGTCCTCCAGTCAAGCAGAAGCAGCTGCAGTGACCGGCAACTACAGCGCTGAATGTAAGGGTACCAAAACACTCATAACCACTTGTCATAGGAGGTACAAAGTCTCACATCTCATCTAAATCGAAAATAAAGTGTTGCATTCTCACACATCGTAAATTCCCATCCCATCACATAGTTACTTGTTTGTACTAAGATTTCCTTCAAACCTCTCTCTTGTCCTAAGCACAGGACATACATTTAAGAGACAGAATTACATGTTAGACTTTCACAGCCTTACTGCCTAGCTCTCACTTGGAAAAATAAGTTATGCAAGTGCTTTGAGTCATTTATTTTTCTGAAGAGTTATTTTCTGGAGAAATTTTCCTTATACTCTTAATTCTAGTACCTCTGATCTTTCCTTCCAGCTATAACAACTCCCTGGTTCTTCATAAAAATACAAGAGAAAGATCAAAAATTATAGAGAACACACTGCAGCTCATTCCACCCCTTTATTATACATGCACACAAATGTTATTTCCTATTTTGCTTACACTAAGGGGGGGATCTTCAGCGAGCTGTACAGAGCAACATTAAGTCCCTTAATGTAGAAAACAAAAGATACCATTGGCTGTGAATCAGCATTTTAAAACACAAAGTATATTTTCACGACCACATTAATAACTACTTTAGCACTTGCAGTCACAAAAAGCACTTGGCATAAAAAGCATACATTTCTTGCCTTAATATATTGATACCTTTTAACGCAACAAATCATGCTTTATCAGAGCATGAATGCTGCTTTTAGAATAATGCAGTTTGACAGCTCATAGATTTAAGCTATTCTGACCTAGTCTGTGTCCAGTATCTGATTTGCTTATTTCCAGAAATTCATCTCAGTCTCCTCCAACTCAAACATGATGCCTCAAGTCTAGAGAGACCTCTAAGCAAGGGAAGGGACAGATAATTCCTTCGGTACATGTGCGCATGCCTGTGCCCACAGGAAAAGCTGAGCCCCACCGCTGCAGAGGGTGCAGCAGGCAGGACATACCATTCAACTGCTGCCATTAAGCTCTGCCAGAGCATTAAGAACACAAATCCACAGAACACAAGGACAGGCGAGACCAGCCGTTCTGTAAGAAGTCAAATTAACCATCATACCAGGACCACTGCTACTCTTTTATTCTTCCGTCTTTCAGAATCCTGCGTGTTCATTCAATCAGCTTCTCTAGCCACAGGTTGATAAGTTATACAGCCCATAATGAAAAAATTGCCAAATGGCATAGCACCACTGTTAAGCATTTCTCTGTATGCAGAAAGACAACAAACAGGAAAACCTGAGCGTTCACTGACTGAGAACAGAATTCCCCTCGGGTTTAGTAAACTTGCACAGTATGTCCAGTGAAAGCACAGCAGCTTCTGCACCTGTACATACTGAAACATCCTTCCTTTCTCATAACAAAATAACAGTATTTTCATGCTGCTTTGGAAGCAAGCAGGTCTAATGCCCAAACAGTACTGGATATTAGTCACTGGATACAGTGTCTCAGGTAAAAGGTGTATCAGTGTAGAAATATTTCAAGAGATGGTTCCAAACACGTAACCAACAGTGACTTACACTGATAGAGAGGTTTTCAACAGTTCCATTTTTACTAAGTATGACTCAAAATAGCAGCTGCTATTAAATCTCATACAGAACAAAGAAACTGAAGTTTGAGACTTTTAGTATCACCATGTCATTTAAAAGCTATTTTCTATAATATGCCATCAATTTTTCAGAATTATTTGCACAAACCCAAAAGCAAAAGCTGCAAGCCCAGACACAGAAAGGGGGGATGGGAGGAAACCTTTACTCTTCACAGGGCAGGCACAGGCTGCAGCTCTCTACTGAAACAGTCTGCTCACCCCTATCTGAATGGTACGGTACATTGATTGCTATACGAATTAGCCATGGTCCAGTGGTGGCTGTTAGGCTTCTGAAGAGGAACGCATTGAAACTCAGAAGTGCAGGTGGTTTTGAAATTGCAGTGTAGGTTTCGTGTGAAAGACCAATTCTAATTCGGCTCAAGCTCCAAGTAATTGTGAAACAGGCTGCAGAAGACTATCAGAGGTGGTGCAGCTATTGATAACTGTTTTGACAAGCATAAAAAATGAAGTAGAAAGTAAGCAACTGGTAAGAAAAACTAATCATTACATAACAGCTGACAAAAAAAATCTCAATTAGAAAAATCTGAAAGCAATAGCAGTTTTTCCAGAATTTTATCTTCTCAGAGAACAACAGTCAAGGCTTTCCTTTCCACAGACTTAATACAAAAACACTGACATTCACACAAAATTCAGTTCAAGCACATCTGTCCTCTAAATGATTCAAGAGTTTTCTTAAATTTTCCCCAATTTATAGACCTATTTCTGGACACCAGAGACTGACGCAGTTCAAAACAGTTTACAGTCGACACCTGTGAGACAGACTAATTTTAAGCAAAGGGAAAATAAAAGGCAGCTCTTGCAAGTGTACTGATTACCCTATGAATGCAGAGGGAACGGTCTCTCTCCAGGACGAACACTGACATTTTCTGCACCTCTCCAAGGGTTGTATTACCAACAGGTGCGGGTGTGCCAATGCCCAACAACAGCTAAGAGAGAGAGAACGAAGATGTCACCCTCCCTGCCGTGTGACACTTCTGAACTAACTCTATGAATATTTTCAGCAGAGAACAGGCTTGTGCAAGAAGGAAGGGGAGTTTTGGACCTGTCAGGGGCAAGAGAGTCAGCAGTCTATGAATCGGGAAGATTTGTCTATTTGTTGGTTTTAAAACTTACCTTCTTGATTACAGAATACTTTATTTCTGATTAATCATATAAAAATTATAGAAGTAGAGAAAGGGCAAGGAATGCAAGAAAGTATCTTTTGCTTTGAACAAATCCTGCAGGGCTGTGACTGTTAACCCCAGCCCAACTGCCAAAGGGAAAGAACAAGGGGCTCAGCAGATCCAGACTCCGGAGTCAGCAGTGATCTGCCCTCCAGTCGCTGGTAAAGCGGAGAAAACAGCAGAAGGAGGGAACCCTCACCCTCTCCCCAGTAACCTAGTGGAATCCATCTCTTCTCTCAGAAGAGTTCAGCAAGAAGGACTTGGATTTAAAAGGGCCTGCAGAAAGTAAATCTTGCAGAAAATTAAGACCAGGCTCTAGGACAGCAACATTATTTCAACCAGTCAAGAGGAAAGCTATTCAAAAGGCTTTCGAGCACAACCTCCTCAGACACAACACTCATTCCTGCAGAAGTGGAAATAAGTGTGATAAACAAAATTAAGGACTGTTCATCTTCCTTAATGCTGGTTTAAAAAAATTTTAAAAAAAATCAAATAAACCAGCACAAAAAACCCACACCATTCATTTAAAAGCCATTTATTACCACATAAGAGCAGCATGCATTACTAAGTTATGTATCTTTAAAAGAAAAAAGCTGAAGACAGATCCACAGATCTCGCTAGACTAAGCAAGGAAGCAGCCAGCAAGACACCGATACCATTCCGTTACTTACCACTATCCACTAATTCTATACATGTGCTAAAAAAGTCCAAACCAACTGAAATTGGAGCCTTTTTGCAAGCCTTTACCAACTGTTTATTTTGCAGTTATTTTAGGTTTTTTTATATCATGCCCACTCGTTTCAAAGAATGTGCTTTCCAGACTGCCTCCTAGCTGGAATGCTACACAAAAAGACAGTCACTTCACGTATTCAGAGAAGCTCAACACAAAGATACTTCTTACAATACTGACTTTCATAGCTTCAGACAACAAGATTCCAACCGTCAGTTTAAAATCCAGCTTTCAGCATTTAAAATACATCAGCATGCAAAGACTGCAAAACAAGATTACAGCTGCACCGTATACTTTATCAGATTTAACTAACTGCCCAAAGGCGCAGTCCCGCATCCCCTCTGCGCCCCCAGACCTGCTCTGAAGACTGTAGAACACACCAGTAACTTCTGAGGGGGGAAGAAAGTTACCTTTGAGCTACTGTATACTCAGATACAAAAATCCAAGATAGAGAACATGCCATTTATCCATAACCAGCCGCTGCTGTCCCAGGTTAAACAACAGAAATCAAGGCCAAGGACTAACAGTGGAAAACATCTTTGTTCCTTTCTTACAGGGCTACTGATATTACTGCCATCCTTTCCTAGAACAGGCTGCTGAGATAACAGCCACCTTCACAGCACTACAAGGCACAATGGTTTGATACAGTGCCCATAATAGGCAACAGCGTATAAGAGGTGCATGCTGCAAAGTAATATTGAAACAAATACCTCTTATTCCTTTTGGTACCCTATTTCAGGCACCTAAAGCAGGACAGGAGTCACAAGCCCCAGCCCTCAGAAGTGTCCATCTGGAACAGGCAGTTCCTTGTGATTCTTGGTAGCAGACTTACGCGATACTGCACTGGAGACTGTAACTTAAAGGAATCTCCCTTCGTTATCTAACTCCAGTTATTCTCTTTAACTCAAGTTTGGGGAAAAGAACACATTCTGGAAAAATACAATAAAACTGATACAGAGCACAAAGACTGGAGAGAGGAAAACAGTGGAATAGCCATAGACTGTGATTAAACTTTGAGGCCTTTAGAGTCTGTAGTAATGTCCAAATTACACACCTTCGAAGGCTTCCTCCATTGCTTAAATTCCTAAGCTTGTCCATGCAGACACAATGCTGCAACAGTAAGTTTAGAATCATCCTCAGCTGCTCTGCACCAGCTCCCCATGCTTAAAACTCACTGTAAAGGCAACATGGCTTAACACAATGCTGAGCAGTGGAACTTTAGTATAAATTTAGCAACATGAATTTTGCTCTAGATCATTGTAAAGCTGCTATCACCCAATTCCCAGACATTTTATAATGTATTTTTAATACACTTCTTAGCTTTAAAGGGCTTCAACAATATCACAATTGTCATTCCAAAATTCAGCCAAGCCGAGAAGGTTCCTTTGAGCACCTAAGCTAATTCTGACCTGCTGGAACCTTTTACTGATATTCCAATCCGGTTTAAATCATCTACATCAGTATTTTTACTCACTCAAGCAAAAGTGCTCTGCACAAGCTTTGGGAGCAGCCTGTCTTTTATACCAACTCAGTATTTTCACCAAGAATTACAAGAAAGCTTTTAGACTTGCAGTTCTATGTTACCCTTTTCTCAGCCAAAAGTTTTCACACTCAGAAATGATATTTCCTCAGGCAGAGGGCTGTTAGCACCTCCATGTGTTAACTTTAAAAGATGCTGTGCATCCTCCCCTTGAAAGAGGCATAGACTTTACCAAAAGCTGGATTAGTAATGAAAACTAAACACAAGCAAAATAGCCAAAAAGTATTATGTAAAATACAGAGATAAGAACACACAAGGGAAAACAAAGTAATAACAAGTGAAAGAAAAAAATTCAGAAAAAGTTGAAATTAAGTGCACATCTCATTGCAAGAGGCAGGGTCTTACACACCAACACAGTCACCTTGTGAGAGGCACCTTCAGTACACCACTAGCATAATAAACACACTTGAAGTTTTTAGGGCAAATCTCTTAGAAGATACTGCATAAAAGCACTTCACTGATTTTCAAATACTTTTAGAAGGTAAATATTCAATAATTGATTGAGCCAAGCATTTGTTTTGTGTAAGACACCAGAGCCTCTCCTTGCATACAGCACCTTCAACCTGAGTGGGCTATAAGCTAGACACATTAAAATCTGATTTTTAAGAGTCCAGGAGTTCCAAAGCCGCTTTTGCTCCAACTTAACTACAGAGCAAAGACACTTCCAAACAAGATACTATCTAGGAACACACTTTTCATTCTGAAGTCTGATGCCCAGAATAAAAGTTCTGGTTATATGAACAGAGCCTGAAATCACTTCATTTCTTCCTGCCATAAAATGCACACACAGAGAGCTTATTTTACTATCAGCCTTCTGAAGAGATTTGAGTAACTACACAAGAGGAGAATCACCAGGGAGGATTCCGAGCCTCATTACGAGCAGTTGTGCCCAGGCCATTAGGGCAGCCTCCCGTAAACATCATACTCTGCTGAGAAGAGGATTTCTGTGGTAAGAGACATGTTATGCTGGAACACAAGCCTCTCACTCCCCAGCTCTACCACTCAACACCTTTCTGTTAACAAGCTAACAAACTCTAGGTTTAAGTCAGAATTCAGCAATAGGGCCAATAAATATTCAGTTAGGAGAACCTCTGCTTCTGTGGTCCCTAGTCTGGCTAGCACAGCTTTTGTCTGTGAGGACAGGAGCAGCAAAACAAACACTAGTGATGGTACCATCCTGCCAATACAGCACTGGGTTTTTTCAGAGCTCCTTTTGCATTACAGCAGCTTTCAACCTTCAAAAGGTTGAAGCACACCTTCAAAAAATGTAGAAGACTGTAATGCAAACCAACAAGAGAAATAATTTCTCTCATTAAATTTCACACAAATCTTCACACTAACAGGCAGGAACACAAAGCAATATCAAAATCTACCTCTTCCAACATATTTGTACCTAGGCTTTATTCCTGGCTATGCCACTGACCCAACCTGATCTTTACAATTTTCAGGATACACTCATTACAGTTTCAGTCGGAGCTACCAGACCAGGGCTTTCCACCAGAAACACCACCTCTCCCTGCCCAGTCACTCTGATGCAAGCCTTTCGTTACTGATGCAGCATACTCACAATTTAACTACAACTAAAGAATCCTGATCTGCACATGCACTTAATCCTCATCTTCCTTTTACTCATGGTTGTAAAACCAAGGATGATAAAGGAGTTCATAAAAGCTAAGTCGATGAGGATATGCAAAGTACTTTCTGGGACAGAATGAATCATAGAAAGACAAATTAGCATATGCATGATTTCTTTATTAAACTCATAGCTTACAACTTACGAAAGTGTAGCTATGGCAGGGAAAAGCTGATGTCAGAACAATTTACACAGGCTACTCTTCGAACAACTGTCACAGCTAGTTTCAACCCAGACAGTTCTAGTATCCCTATAAGCTTCTAAATCTACTCCACGTATTCAGCTCTGTACATTGTTAAACTACAAAGCACTACAAATTTTAGAATTATTTTTATATTATGATCATACACAGAAAGGGATTAACTGAAGCATTAGAAAAATCTCTAAATTCAGGGCAACAGGCATCATTTGTCACGTACAGCCAAAGCTCCAGTCTGCCCAGACACATTATTTTTAGAGCACTACATTCCTAAGCCTTACCTCCATCAAAAGTCTCACAAACCATGCACTCTTCTGAGCTACTTGGAACCGCCTCGCTGGCTCAGGTTTGTCAGAGAGCTGCATTTGTTCTAGGCACAATTTGCTCCAGAAAGCCTCAAGTATCTGTAACTCTCTGATCCTCCACTCCCGAAGAGCACCACAATGCCTTTATTAAAAGACAGCAGCTAACAAATCCCTCAACTCAAGCTTCTGGGTTTTTTTGTACATTTCCTAATAACACAGTCACATTTTTAACTTACAGGATGAGATCTTTTTAAACAGTTTCCAGGTCACATCAATTTTTTTCCCCACTTGATTTTTACCAATTGATATTTCCCCATTGGGCCAACTTCTTTAGGCAAGCTTTAAAACAGATGATGGGAGATAAAAAAAGTCCTATTTGTTTCATAAGAAAAAAGCAACCAAATAAAACAAAGACTAGGTTTAAAAAAAACAACGAACTACAGAGTCCAAGTAGCCCTGAGTGTTCTTTCAGCAATTCTATTTTGTCTTGAGGTTTTATCCTTTGCTTTGTTTTCAATTTGATCATCTGTTGGCCAGTACTTCATCTGTAAGAGAAGAGCTTCTCTCCTAGTAGCATTAAATCCTTTGAAGATTATATTTCAAAACAACTAAATTTAAAAAACCCAACATTTGTCACACATGCCAACATCTACAACACAAAGCCTTCCATTTACTATTTAAAGTTTCTTAACTGCTTATGTGAACAAAGTTGCCAATTTTCTTTTTAGGATAAAGTTAAATACAGGACAACTTATTATGTTCCACAGTCCAGCAACAAGGCAGGCATTAATAGACTCCAAGACTTCCCAATTACCAATCTGACACAGCTACTGGAGTTTAAACAAGCCACAAAGCCATCCTGCAGACAGAGGATTTTAAACTCTCTAATGTTAATTTATGTTTAGAGAACTGAGACTAGAGAACTAGAGTTGTAACCCTCACAACACGTAAATTAATCTACCGGCTCTCTAATCAAAAGCAGCCAGAGTGAGCAGAGTGAACGCTCTGAACTTTTATTAAATAGCAAAAGGTTTGGGATACTCCAGTGCAAGCTCCGGGATCAGTTAAAGCTCTGCTTGAAAGAGCAATCTCTTTCAAAAAGCAAGAAAAAACTTGGCTCAGTTTTTCTCCTAACCATACCCAAGACAAACACAGAAGTTGTCTGAGCTTTACAGAACAAGCACATTATTTCAACAAGTTAGTTGACCATGATATGCCTTTATCAATATGGAACAGGCATCAGAACCTTTTCTTAAAGTAAACAATTCTGTTAAAACAGCAAACTAAGAACAGAACGACAAAAAAAAGTCACTCTGAGCACCCACATATCATTAAACTGAGAACACCTTCAATAACAAACTACCTTGAGACAGAAACAGGTTATCAGTGTTCAAGAAACAGTAAGAAGCAAAAACTGCCTGCCTGGCAAAAATCCTAAACCAGCAGAACCTTCCGTGAGAAAAAACTGAACTGTCCAAGGAGTAAAGGAGAAGCTGTGCGAGGACAGTTGCATCAGGCTCACAGCTCAGCTAACCTACGTGGCTCAGAGCTTTTTCTTTTAAAGCTTTGCTAAATGTGAACACAGCAACTGAGTTTTCAAGCACTTTTTAGGCGCAGTGTATTGCCTCCTAAACACAAAAGCGTGATGACATGAACCAAATTTGCTCCAGGGTTGTCTGAACCCAGTAATGGAAGCGTCAGCACCAGACCTGCAGTGATTCTGCACAGAGATGTCTGGGCTCCCCCTTCTTCATCTGACCAGGATCAACTATGACACAACCCAGAACTTCAAGACAGTTTTTTATTTTCTTCTTTTAAACAGACTATTTAAACAATTTATCACACCAGATACACCATTATCACTAACAACTGCTGCTGGGGTTGCAGTATTTGCTATTCGCTGTTCATACTGGCTTATCAAACAGTGACTCACCGAGTTCAAAGGGGACCAAAGTTTAAGAAGCTTAGAGCTTCCCATACAGAAATACATTCTCCAATATTTGTGTTCTAATAAACGTCACATTTCAAGGAAGTTTGAAAACAAGGTAAACAGAAGATGCTGGAACAAGGTATGGCTGAGGCAACCACCACGAGAAACACCCGCAGAGACACAACCAACACAGAAGGGGCTCCCTGGCTTTAACACTGCTCCAGCCAGCCACAGAGAGCCAGCTTCCTCCGGAGCACACAGCCAGGGCTCAGCCTGCCGCTGGGAAGCGAACCCGGGCACCCGCAGGAACGCTGCCTGTGCAGGCCGGTATCTGCGGGCTGACCCACACCCGCCCTCGCCGCTTCCCGGGAGCCCAGCGGGCGGCCGGTGCCCGGGGCAGCGGGAGTTGCGCTCCCAGCAGCGGTTGCCCGCCCTTCCCTCAGCTGCCACCGCGGTTACACCTCCCCGTTCTCCCCGCGGGAAGCACCTGCCCAGCGGCCCCGTTTGCCCCCCCCCCTCCCGCTGCCCGGGGCAGAGCGCGGCTCCCCGGCCGGGCTGAGGCCGGGACTCACCAGAGCAGGGCGCAGAGCAGGAGGCAGGAGCACAGGGCCAGGAGCCGGCGGAGCGGCTCCTTCATCGTCTCCCCCGTCTACCTGCGGCGGCCGGGGAGAGGCGGCGCATCCTCGCCCGGGCCGGGCCGGCGGGGGGCGCGCGGGGCCGCTGTGGAGGAG
>VZRW01001675.1:244434-259885 GCA_013398125.1 Aegotheles bennettii
CGGCGCGAGCGACGTGGGGCGCGAGCGCGGCCGTTACCGCTGGCGGAGCGGGGCCCTCCCCCTCGCGCCTTATCCCCTCACGCGCTGAGCTGGAAGGATACGCGTCACCCTCCCCGCCGCGCCGCCACGCCCCCTCGCGCCGCCTCCACCAATGGCCGGCGGGACTTGGGCTGGCCACGCCCCCCAGCCCCGGCTGCCGGCGTGGATTGGCTGCTCGTCTCCAGCGCGGCGGCGGATCAAGAGAGCGACCTTCTCTTTCCCCGCCCTTCCAAGGACCCCTCTGAGGTGTCCGCGTGAAACGAGCCGTTAAAGGGAAATCGCCGCAGGAGTAAAAGACGGCTGACAGCAAACCCCGGGGCCGCGGGGCGCGCAGGGAGCGCCACTGCCTCCGCTGAGAGGGGCACTTTAAGGAATGGCGCCCCGACCAGGCGATCTTTTAAAGATGTTATCTTTTTGATCAGGCATCTCCGCGGGCTGCCACACAGAGCCGGGCGCTGATTGGTCTCGGCTGAGGCCCCCAGCGGAAAAACCCTCCGCGGAGTGGGCGGGGGAACTCAATGTCCCAGCGGGCGTTGCGGGGCGCGCGGGGGCTGCTGGGAGCTGTAGTTCCGCGCGGGAGGGCGGCGCGGCGGGGTCTGTTGCCGCGCGCGGGTCCCCGCCCGCCATCTTGTCCCGGCCTGAGGGGGCGGTGAGGGGCGGGGCGGGCTCAGGCCTCACCCGCGGGCAGCCCGGGCCGCGCTCACGGGCACGCAGGAGCGCTCTGGGTGTTTCTGTGCGCGTTTATTCACTGTAGGAGCAGGAGTCCCGCGGTTGCCTGCACGGAGCTCTCCCCGTTTCCCTGCCGCTGGCAGCTGGGGCCGGGGGAGCCCTCTCTGAGAGGTGCCCAGGGGAACAGAGGCCGGGCGGCTGTGGGCGCCTGGTACGGGACAGCAGGGAGTTGCCTTCCCCAGTACTGGCACACCGGGGCAGGCTGGTGTAACCACACACCGGTTATCAATCAAACACGAGTGATTCTGTAGCTGGCCAGGCCTGTGTCTGCCCGCCTGGAGCATGGTGTGGTGAGGTGGGGTTCACACTGAGCGGCGGTACCCAAGAAAACCATCCTTGTGCCTTATTCTTGCCCCAAACCAGCTCAGTGGGAGGTTCCCGTCACTCCCCCAGCCCGCAGGGTGTTAGGACAGCCCCAAAGGCACAGGTGGGTTGGTCACCAGCACCGTGTCCGGACTCTGACTGAGGAAGCGCAGCTTTGCCAGGAGGGAGGCACAGGGGGGTGAATCACACCTTGCCAGAGCACGGCCCTCCCAGACCACAGCTGCTCACTCCTCCAAAGGAGCTCCAGCCCCACAAACTGCCCCTATGGTCATCCAGGAGGGCTCCCAAAGAGGAAGGGGGGGCTGCAGGGCTCGGCTTGGTGCTGCTGAGCTGCAGGATGGCGTGACAGGAGGCAGCCAGCTGCAGGTAAATGTTCCCAGCTGGCAGTGGGAACCTCTGGAGAGTCTTTGTGTCTGTTCTTTTCCTCATTTTTCATCCTGTAATTTTGTGCTTTCATTAGCACTTGGCACCTCCTGCCTATCCGAGAGCTCTGTGTGCCACAGGCAGGCCTGCACGCCAACACATTGAGAAGGAGGGAAAAGGGAGAAGCTCCAGCTTTGCACCCCATCTCCACACAGGCTGGGATTTAAACCCCCCTGGCCAGCAAACCACGGGCTGCCCTGTGGCAGGAACAGCCTGTCCCGCATTGCCCGAGGAGGGGTCTGCCTCTGGAGGATCCCAGGCAGATCCCTGCTGTGCCTCTTTGGAAAATGGGAGGATAACAGCACAGGGGACAGAGAGCCAGGGTGTGAAGCAGCATCTGCTGCCCCGTGCCACACAGCTTAGCCAGCGGCCTGGCTTGGAGCTGCTGGACGAGGCTGTGGCTCATTAAGTTGAACAGGAAGAGATTCCTGTGAAAGTCACAGGTAGGTTTTGGAAGAGGCCCACGGGCTGTAATGTGACCCTCTAGCAGATGAAAACAGGCTTGTTAACCCACAGCAGGGATTGTATGGAGATGAAAGCAGCCAGGAGGGCAGCTCTGATAGCGAGCGGCTTTGCTTCGTGTCCCTGTGCTGGCAGCAATCCCAGCAGGCCAGCGGCGAGCCCGGCTGCTCCCTGCAGGCTCTGTCACCCCGCAAGCAGGGATGGCACAGCAGCAGCACAGCCGGCTGTGGGAGTGAGGCGAGTCCTGGAACACCGGGAAGCTGCCGAGGTGCTCAGGCACAGCAGGGTGGCCGCGGGGCTCTGTGGCTGCGCAGCTGTCCCACCGTCCTCGGGAGGGCCACGGGTCCCATGTCCCTCGTCTCCTTTGCGGACGCTGCATGAGTTATGGCACCTTCCCTCCGAGTGAGAGTGGTGTGTGGGGACAGGGCACTGCATACACCTGCACACCCGACCTCCTGCCTCCGAGCAGGGGATCCACCCGTGGCCACCTCACCCACAGGCAGGGAGCACTTCCCCATCCCAACACACCCTCAGCCACAAACTCTGCACGTTGGGGGTGGCCAGGACCAGAGCAGCAGAGAAACCTGAGTGCTTCACAAGCAAGATTTAAAGAACTGCTTAGCTGTCTGCTAGAGGAGCTGGAAAACATTTATTACCCGATCACGTGGTGTTTCTGGCCAGCGCACTTGCCATGGGCTGGCAGGGGGTGCTTTGCTCAGGGCTACGCCACAGCACATGGCTGGGGCTGTCTCCATCATCAGGCTCTGTCGTGCTCCCAGGACAGCAACTCCTCCTTTCTCCTCACTAAGATGTCCCCAAGAGGAGGGGAAGGGCTGTGCAGACACTCCTGTGAGCCCACACGGCTGCTCTTGCCTGGCACAGCTCCTGCATGCTCCGGTCCCGTTACTAGCTGGGGATTAAGCACATACAGCTTAGAGCAAACACAGCTGAAGAGCTGTCACAGAGGACGGATCATTTCAGGGGAAGTATCACAGCAACCAGGCAGGATCCCGGAGAAAAAGCCCCTTCGAGTCAGTCCCCACCAGGTACCACCATCCACCTGAAGAGCCTGGTGCCATCAGACAGACAGAGGTTTCGGTTCATCCCCTCTGACACACTCGAGCACTTGCTAAGCTTGTTTCTCAACTGCTGATGAGCAGTATAATGGTAAAAAAATAATTACAGATTACCCAATCTTCCAACTAGAGCCTGTAATTACCCCACAGCCCAGCGCACCGTAGCGTGACCTGGCAGCCCGGGGTTCTCAAAAAGCACTGTGTGTTTGCAGCAGGGTTTCAGCTCGCTCTCGGCCAGACTCCTCTTGGCCAGACCCCAGGGTGAGGTGAGCTGGTGCTGTTCCCATGAAGGGTTCGCCCTGCTGGGGGGCTGCATCCCAGCCACTGTGTCACCCACGGCGTGTGTCCCCCGGGCGGGGGGCTCTCTGCATGCCTGCAGTGGTGGTGTGCAGGCAAAACAGGTCATGTTGGCAGTGGCACCAGCACTGCTCTGCTGAGCAGGAATAAAAGCTGGGTCGTGGTGCTCAGCAGCCCGGGTATGGAGAGCTGGAGGTGGCCACCCCCCGTGCTGTGTTTCTGAGTGGGAGGGAAAAAAAAGCTGCAGCTGTTTAACGTGGACGCCCTTCACAGCGATGGGGCAATGCTCATCCCTCACACCCCAACACTCACATGGACCAGGTGTGTTGTACAGGCTGTAGAGTATCTCCTGAGGACACCAAGGCCATGGAGCAACGCTTGTCTTCTGGAGAGACACCTGATCCGGGGTTACACCCTGGGCCTTCATCCTTCAGCACTTCCCAGCAGTTGCTTGCTGCAGATGCTCAGCCTTTTCTCTCACTCATCCCTACCTGCTCTTCACAAAGGCCTCTTGTTTCCCCAAGTGGTTTTATTTTTTTTTTGTGTGTGTGTGATTTAATTTGCACAAATTCCTTTCTCTTCTGACTATTGATCTTGGCTCCTTACTGGTTAAAATAAAGTAAATCTTTCGTAAGCATGTTCTGACAACGCAACTTTTGTTCCTTCCAGACACAATTTCCTGTTTAATTTCCTGGCCATTTCTTATTTAGCAAAGGAAAAGCTGTAAATTGCAAGATTGCTGCAGAGAGCTTCCTCTAACTTTAGATGAACCGTTAACCACTTGCAGGAGAGAATCCAGAAAACCAAAGGCAAAACTTTTAAAATCCTGAATTTCTTTTATTCCTTTTGCAGCTCACACCGAGGAGGAACACGCTGTGCAAAAAAAAATAGAGATTGGAGTCACTTTCACAAAACCAAACAGGAGCAACTCTGCCTCCAGCCGAGCTGGTAATTGCTCTTTCATCACTCAATAAACCGCCTCCAAGATGCGGGGTTTGGGGGAAGGGCTGCAGCAGGGTTGCCCCCTGGGCTGAGGCAGCGGGGACCATCGGTGGAGTTTGCACCAGCGATTCTGCTTGTGTCACACCCCTGTGGGGCAGGGGCTGCCACGCTGTCCCGTGGGGAGGGGCCGTGCACCTGCGGTCCCAAACGTGGATCCCAGACATCGCCCTGCATGGACACTGATTCCCGCTCCCGCCCCCCTCCTGTGTGTCAGTTAAACCCCGGGAGACACCAGGCTGTGACCACGGTCACAGCGACCGGACGATCACACGGCAGATACCTGTGGGCGAGGTCACTGATGTGCCTCGTCAGGGTGACCCAGCGCGTGTCGGCACGGGCAGGTGTGTGATGGCGCCAGGGAGCGGCGGGCAGCTCTCCTCTTGGCAGGCAGGGACCATGGCACATGGGGACACTTGGCAGGGACTGCCTGACCTGGTGTAGGAGAGTGACTGCTTTGATCTCCAGCCAGCTGCCTCAATCCCACCTGGAAGAGCCTTGAAATCCGGCAGGGGTGGGCAGTGGTGCAGTCCCATGACGCCCAGAAGCACTGACGGGTGCGTGGCTGAGACCACCTGCAGCCTGGTCTGGAGAGAGATTTCCCTCTTCTCTGGCTCAAAACCATAAAATGTTACCTAAGTAAAATGAAGAAAATTAATTGAAATGAGAACTCCAATTTTGGAAATCTTTGTATTTTGTTTTCTTGTTTCCTGGGCTTCATTTGAGTTCCAACTTTGGCTGGGAACAGGAGACAAAACCATTGGTCCAGCAGGGATGCCCCAGTGGGGCACAGTGGGAAGCCACAGCATCTCCCAGCCCCAACTTGGGACCAGGAAGCCCCTGCACGACAGAAAACACCCTTCCCTCCAGGCACTGCTTGGGAATGGATGGAAAACGGCTTCAAGGAGAAGATACCCCCTAGTGCTAGCCCAGTGGCAGGCACTCAGGGTACAGCCTTCAGCAGCACCTCAGCTCTGTGCAGAGGCCACTGCCCGTTGCCAGCTGGAGAAGACATTGCTGAGTGTGGTGTGTGATCAGCAGTCAAGGAGCAGCTCTGCCATCCGAGGGGGGCGGATGAGTGGGGAAAGTCGAAATGGCTGCTGGCAGCTGAGACACTGAGAATCAAAATTACCTCTCGGTCATACGATGGACATGTGGTGTGGGGCCAGGGCCTTCCTGTGGCGGGCACCTCCTGGTGCCCCCACTGCTTCCCAGCAGCTGCTGGCTGAGCCCCCTCTGGGAAAAGAAAAAGCAAATCTCACTACAGAAACTGAGAAATAGCAAAACTTCGTGGTGGAGGCGTAAAGCTTTCTTTGGGCTTTATTTCTGGGAGGACAGCGTGGGCTGAAGCAGCCCATAAGCACCAAGGGTGAGCAGAGGGGCAGGGAAAGCACCCACAGCAGCACGGTGCCGGGTTTCCTCCACGGCCCCATGCAAATTGAGGCCAAAATGGGCAACGTTGCAGGTGCATGATCCAGCAGGACGGCACAGCTGTGCCTTGCTCAACACAAAACCAAACCTGAGAGCCACCACCGCACTGGGCCCCGGGGCAGCGGTGCCGGGAGGGCAGCAGGGTCTGCACAGGAGCAGCAGCACCTCTGCCAGATGCAAGTGCTGCGGGTGAGGGATGAGAAGGCACAGCCAGGCACGCACAGGGAATGCTGCGGGCTCAGCTGCTTCCCTTTTGCCAAGCACTAAAATAACCCGAATTCCCACCTGGCTCCAACCCCTCCCTGGCAGATATTTAAAGACAAGGAGGCAGATGAGGGGGTGGCTGATGGCAGGACCGGCACTCCTTAGAGACCCACATGCTCACAGGGAACACGCACGTCCTGCAGGGCCTGGCCCGGGGACCCTCCTCCCCGTGCTTTGGGACGAGCTCGTGGTGCAGGGAGAAGCACTGTGTGGGATGGGGTTTCCTAGCAGTGTAAAACCACGCTTCCCAAGCATGCAAGCTCCTGCCTGGAGGCTCCAGGTAGATGTTTCACAGGAAGAGGGCAGGAAGGGCTCCTGGGGCAAGTACCTCCCCTGAAACTGCTGTGTTTCCAGGCTGAGGCCATGCTGTGTTTGAACAAATTCTTTACTAGCCAAGTGGGAATGTGAGCACAGAGGAGGACCCTTTTGCAGTGCACCAAGCTAAAGCAGTGATTTACAAACTCTTTCAACCTATACATGCCAAATTTTTCCCCAGCCGGCCCATTTGCATGCTCCATTTCACCCAGTGTCCCACTCCCCATCTGTTTCTGGCTTTGTTTGCACTTACAAGTCTCCTGTTCCACATCCCAGAGCAGCAAGGGGAGGGGAGCGGCTGCCAGCCGAGGCTCGGTGCGATGCAGACCCAGCACGTGGCTCCAGCCGTGGCTGCAGCAGCCACCAGCCTGGTTGCCAGCTCTCCCCAACAGTACATTGCTTCCATCCTCCAGGGAATTGGCTTTTTTGGAGTGTTTTGCCACCTGCAGGTCCTAATGCCTTTTCATCAATTTCGGCAGAGCTGGCTCAGCACTTTACACCCCATCCCCACGCTTCAGATTTGGGGCTAAACCAAGGGAGTGGAGCTGGAAACCACTTTGCAAAAACCTTGTTCAGGAGCCCCAGCTCTACTCTGCTGGGTCTCGGGGGCACCTGCAGGAACTGAAGACCCTCCTCACTCCCTAATTTTGGACATTTTTGATCTTCCAGCCTCCACAACAACCCACACTCAGGTCCCACAGGCAGGTTTTACGTTTTAACCCCCGAGGCCTGGTTTCCTCCTCGTGTCTGTGTGTTCAGGACATGCCATGTACAGCTGAGGGTTGACCTGAGCTTACCTGGGCACCTGAAGTTTGGACTCGTTGGAGCACCCTGAAGCTGGCAGAGCACATCGTTGATGTCATTTTTGGCTGCAATTTCCTAGGGGTTTATTTTTTTTAAGGAGATTAAAAACCAGAAACCTCTTCACTAGATAACAGCTTGACCTTCATGGAGTTCTACAAAATGGGACCCTACTGACCCGCTGCCCTGGAGCTGGCCAGGCCCCCAGCCAGGCCAGCTCGCCCCTCTCCCTGGAGCCCAGTGTGGGCAATGTGGGAGTGTTTTGCCACGGGGCTTCACCGATCCGCACTGACTGACAGGGAATGCCAGGACTGAGGGAGCTCAGGTTCTCAGCAGCCCCAGGTCACGTCCCTGCAAGCACGCGCCTTTCCACATCATGTCTCTCCTGCCCCAGCTTCTCAGCCAGCTCCACAGCAGCTTTCCCATCCTTCTGCCCCTGCAACAGGCTCAGCAAATCCCAAACCTTGCCCTGGCAGATGTCGGTCCAGCCTGGGCTCCTCCAAGACCTGATCCTTATTTCCTGGACTGCTCTCCCCAGCCCTGAGCCACATCTCCGGGTTTCTCCAGCAGCCTCGTACCTCCTTGTCTCAGCTCATTGCCTGTGAGGGTACTAACTTCCCCCTTCCCTGGCTGCTCTGCCTGCCTTCCCACCATCCATGTTCTCCCCCCCCACAGCCCCCACATCTCGCCCAGCCTGTCCACCATGTCCCTAGGATGCTGCTGCAAGGGAAAATACCAACTCACCAGCATTTAGGTCCTCTCAGTCCTGGGCAGGAACCTGGCAATGCCTCCTTGTGGTCTCCAGCAAGGTCCTGGCTCACACCCTGTGGCTCACATGCTGCTGGTGGCCTCTGGGACCGGGATGTGGACCTGGATCCAGGAAATCTGACCTGCACACAGGGAAGGGAAATGTTTGGGAGAGCTGGAGCAGCACCAGACTCCCCTGTGCACAGGCACACCACTGTGGGGGACCCTGGGGCAGCCAGCCCCTGTGCCCCAGCATCCCCCCACAGGGCTCAGCCCAACTGCGAGGCGCTGGGCTGGTGGTGTCCCACTCCATGCTGGGGACTAGATTAAAAAAATCCTTATATAGGTGATTGCAGGAGAGTTGTGGAGCCATTTAAGGCAGGAGATGGTCTCTGGGCATGGAAAAATTCTGCACCTGGAGCTAAGCCAACCACCACCCCACCCCCACCCTCCAAGAAACATTCCTGCAGGGGGAGGGTTCAGCTCCAGGGTAAAAGGGGAAGGCTGGGAGATCTCTTGGCAGGGAAATGAAGCCCGAGCGTCCACAGCTGCGCTTGCAGGCAGCACCAGACTGCCCATGCCACTGCCCCAGGCCCATGGAGGGACCCAGCTCCACCACAGCAACTCGGGACACGCAGCACAACCCTTGCAGGCACTGGTCACTGTGGAGGGACAGTGAGAAGGACGGAGCCCACTCCCTGAGGCAGACGGCAAAGCCACCAGTGTCACTGCAGACTTGCAGCTGGGGCAGCCCTGTCCCCTGTGAAGGGGAAGAGCCCCAGCCAAGGGGCACTGAAAGGTGAAGGATCTGCCCTGGTCCATGCAGCTCAGGCATGCTCAAACCCTACACAGGGTGTGCCACTTTGTTATTTCAAAGCCTACTTCATGGCACAAGTGATGGTCCCACCCTGAGGAGAAGCAGACACAGCTGGAGGCAGCCCCAAGCTGGCGGTGGGCGTGCAGTGCCCTCCATACTTTGATAGTCACATATCTCCAGCAGAGACCTAGACCAGTCACAGCTATTTCGGGCACAGTCTGTCACCTTTTCCAGCCTTCCTTCCAAACAGCTTTAGCAGCATATTCAGATGTCTGGAGCCCAGCAGAAACCAAACAGCTCCGCAGTGGGTCCCCTTGTGAAGAGCAGGGGACAGCCAAGACAACAGGACCTGCACCTGTAGTGCCATGGTGTCCAGCTCTGCACTTGTGCATTTCAGCAGAGGGTCTCACAGCACCCGTCACCTTACAGCTGCTCCAGAGGCCGGTGGCACTCAGGGACACCTAATCATGAGGTGAGGGAGCTCTCGTTGCGTGGAATCCAGAGCAGGAACTACAACGCTCAGAAAGGCTTTTGCACCACTGACCTTAGCTCGTGCCCCACCAAGAGAGCCCTGGCCAACATGTGACCCCAGGAGGGCTGAGGGGTGACTCCACAGTGCACGTTCCCCTCTGACTGGTGGGGACAGACGGTGACGTGGCCGATCCCGTGGTGGATCCCGTGTTGGGTCCCGCTAGGACTGTTGTGCAGGCAGGTGAGTCACTGCCCTGCAGGCAAAGTCTGGGCCAGCTGGGCAGGGCTGAGCTGCCCTTTGGACTGCGTACGGCTCGCACCGTGGCAGAGCACGTGCCATCCCCTCCCACCGGGACACAGAGCCCGTGCCACAGCTGCTTGCACCCGTTGGGATGTCCCAAGCATCGAACGGGCGCTGTGCCCAGCGGGTCTGGCACTGCCGAGGGTGCAGAGCCAGTGCCAGGCTGATCCCCTCATCTGGTGACAGGGCACCCCTGGGTGGGGGCTGCAGCTGCTGCACTGGCTGCGCTCTGTGGCCCCCATGGCTGGCATCACCTGGTGTGGCTGGGGGATGCTGCGAGTCACTGAGCAGCAGTGCTCTCCTGCCTCTCCCTGCCTCTGAGGGGCACTTCAGTGCCCACAACAGAGGAGATTCCAAGGGGTGCAAGAAGCACCCTTTGCTTCTATTCTCTCCCTCCATTGGGGTTTCCAGACGGACCTGCCCACATCGAGGCAGCACTGTGCCCCAGCCCACTGTTCCCAGTCCCTACACGGGTCCCATAACCCATCACAGTTACCTAGAAGAGCCCAGGGCCAAGTCAAACCAAACCAGCCGTAACCCACTCGCAGCAAGAGCAGAGCGCTGCCCTGCCTGTGCCCATGGGAGGTGGCATTCCTCCACTGCGGAGGCCACGTCCCTTCCCAGGGGAGCAGGAGGGGCACGCGGGCCTCTGAGCGTTTCTCTTGCGTGCCCCAGGTTTACTCTGCTACTTTGGGAGAATGACACTTTGTTCAAAAACTCAAATTCCCAGGCCCTGGTCTCCAAGGCGATGCCAGCAATCGTGGGAGCTGGCAGCACTCCCTGTCCCCGCGGGCACCAGCTCGTGCACAGGGAGGCACACGCAGGGAGGCACACGCGGGGCCCCACGCTGAGCACAGGGATGGGGGCTTTCAGGGAGGGATGCTAAAATGGAGCCCAGCTCCATCCTGGCTTGGAGTCTGCCGGCTTTGCCCCTCAGCACAGGGCAAGCAAGTGCTCCTGCCCTGCGGAGCGAGGGCGCAGGGCTAAGGCTGGGGCTGTAAGGTGGCACTTTTTGGATGTCACCAAGGGGTGGCTCAGCCCGAGGCCCCCCCGAAGGCACATCAGCCTTGTGGGGGTTACCTGCAGCTCTGCACGTATCCAGGCGAGGGGGGGTCCTGCTTGGAGCGTCCCCCATGGCAGGCACTGGCTGGCTCCTGCCTGTACGAAGGGGAACGCGTGAGGTCTGAGGGAGGAAAAACAACCGCCAGCTCTTTCATGTGCTGCCACCGTGACAGGACGGCCACGAACGCCCCTTCCTGAGCACAAACGGGGCAGTGTTCGGGCTGCTCTACCCCAGGCTGCGGCCTCTCGGGTGCAGATCGGGGCCTCAGCTGAGGCCAAAGTAAGCAGCTCCTCTGCAGCCAGCACCTCTCCGGGGCCAGGAGGGACCTGACCCAAGCACAAACAAACACAGGCTTCAGGAAAACACCTCATGCCTCCGAAAACCTTCCCTCGTCCCTTTTTGTTCCCCAGTCCCCACACTGCACACCAGCTCGGGCCCTTTGACGAGGGGGTGGGCAGTGCAGGAGAGGGG
Organism: Aegotheles bennettii; assembly: GCA_013398125.1. Lineage (NCBI taxonomy): Eukaryota > Metazoa > Chordata > Aves > Caprimulgiformes > Aegothelidae > Aegotheles > Aegotheles bennettii. Next base: position 255,465 of record VZRW01001675.1, read on the forward strand.
GTCCCTGTGGGGCCGCACTGCTCAGGCCCTGCTCAGCCAGGACTTCTCCCCTCACCCCTCCTGCTCCCCGAGGGTGCCGGCAGCTCGGGGAGCGGGGCAGGACTGAGCTGTGAGCAGCCAGGGGCTGCAGGGGAAAGGTGACCGGTGCTCCCAGCATCACACCCACATTCCCCAGCGCTGGAGCCCGGTTTGGCCAGAAAAGCAGGCGCCGGGCTGGGCCAGGCCAGGGAGCGGGGCTGGGGACACGGCCTGGGGTCACCCCCAAGCAGCGGGGCTGGACACACACAGGGATGGGCACGCGGAGGGGACTGGACCAGATCCCTGGGCCCGGCTGTGCCCTCCCCGGTGCCGTGTCAGGACGGGGCACTGGGGCAGCGGGAGGGCCCCGGGCAGCCCTTGGCCGCGGTGCGTGGGCACAGCCGGTGCGGGGCCGGTGGCNCCACCGGGGCCCGGCGGAGGCAGCGGCGCGGCCTGTGCGGGGCCGGGACCCCCCCTCGGCCCGGAGAGATGGAGCCGGCGCCTGGGCGGCGGTGGCAGAAGGTGCTGTACGAGCGGCAGCCGTTCCCCGACAACTACGTGGACCAGCGGTTCCTGGAGGAGCTGCGGAAGAACGTGCACGCCCGGCGGTACCGGTACCGAGCCGTCGTCTTCCAGTCGGGAGCGGTGGTGCAGCAGCTCTGCAGCGTCTGCGTCTTCGTGCTCACCTGGTGGTACATGGACGCCGGGATGCTGAGCCCGCAGGGGCTCTTCGGGGCGGCCCTGCTCTCCTCCCTGCTCGGCTACGTGCTCTGCGACGCCCTGGACGGCGGGGCCGGGCGGCGGGAGAGCGGGCGGACGCGCTGGGCCGACCTGAAGAGCACGCTGGTGTTCGGTGCCTTCACCTACGGCTTCTCACCTGTGCTGAAGACATTGACAGAGTCCATCAGCACGGACACCATCTATGCCATGTCAGCCCTCATGCTCCTCGGTCACCTCATCTTCTTCGACTACGGTGCCAACGCTGCCATCGTCTCCAGCACGCTGTCCCTCAACATGGCCCTCTTCGCCTCGGTGTGCCTGGCCTCCCGCCTGCCGCGCTCCCTCCACGCCTTCGTCATGGTCACCTTCGCCATGCAGATCTTCGCCCTCTGGCCCATGCTGCAGAAGAAGCTGAAGGCCCAGACGCCCCGATGCTACGTGGGGGTGACAGTGCTCTTTGCGCTGGCAGCACTGGCAGGGCTGGCCACTGTCTCCAGCGTGGGCGCTGTGCTCTTTGCCTTGCTGCTCCTTGCCATCTCCTGCCTATGCCCTTACTGCCTCATCCGCCTTCAGCTGCTCAAGGACAACATCCACGGCCCATGGGATGAGGCTGAAATCAAGGAGGACCTCTCCAGGTTCCTCATGTAGGCCTGGCCCAGGGGGAGAGGGGACCTTCTGCTATGAGCAGTGCAAAGGTCCTTGCTGGGGGACAGTGCTGGGGGCAGGACACCAGCCCAATAAAGCCTTACACAGCAATGAGGACCAGGTTTATGTTACCCTCAGCATCTGTTTCCAGACCTGACCTGATTGGTTTTGGTGAAGGAAGGAGCTGAACCCTGCAGAATGGCCGGGTCGTGCAGCAGATCAGGTGCAGGTGCTTGGGGCAGTACCTGTGCCTGGGGCAGTGCAGGGTGTGTGTGCATCCCCTGAGCAGAAACGCCATGTGGAAAGGCACATCTGGCTCCAGTGTGCCCCACCACATGCCCACAGAGGTCCTCCATCCCAGGGACCTCGCTGTGTGCGATGGGGACTGACTGTACTTCCCTGGGAGGGCAGAGGGGAAGGGGCTGGGTGAGGGTGGTGGGTGACCTGCAGGACCAAGCACAGGGGCACCGGGGACAGCTGTGGTGCAGAGTCCTGCTCACCTGCAGCCTGCCCGCTCCTGATGCCAGAGTAGCCTCGCGACACTGCCAGACACCACCTCACCCTAAATGCTCTAGGAGATGCCTTCCTCGCCACTCTGACCCCTTCCCAGAGGGGGACCCTGAGCCAGAGGGATGGAGCTCAGCAACCGGCTGGGGCGATGCCAGGATCCTGCAACAGCAGCGGGGTCCCCCAAGGCCCTGCCCAGCAGCCGTCTGTCCGGCGGCCGTCTGTCCAGCACTGCACGCACCGCAACAGAGGGCTCTCCCCGCAAACAAGTCCCACCAGAGGCCAGGCCAGGCCGAGCCAGCCCCGGGAGGGCTTCAGCAGCGCTTCCCCTTTCCCTGCTCCCATCTGGGACAGTCCCTCGGCAGCCTGGCCCTGCTCCTGGCACCCCAGAGAGCAGAGTCCACCGGTGGGAAGGGGTGCATGCACCTGCCCCAGCCCCTCCTCGCAGGGACACGTTTGGCATTGCCCGGCTTTTTATGAAACTTTCCTCTTTTGGAAACATAATGCTGCAGGAGTGCAGCTTTTTGCTTAATTTACCCCATTCCTGTGAGCACCTCACCCCCACAGACGCTTGCCGCACACTCCTTGGGCTTTCTCGGAAATGAGCAACCCCCATCAGAGTCCCCAACACCTCCCGTGCTTTGTTACAGCTCCTGCCAAGTGTTAAATGTTGCCCTTGTCGTCATGGTGACCACTACACCTCGTTTTGGTTTTAATTAAAACCTGCAGAGGTTGCGAGCCCGTGCTGCAGTCTCGCAGGGAGCAGAATGCTGCCAGATGCTCACGGTCAAGATGACATTTTTTAGTTCTTCAGAAAGAAGACTTTTTTTCACAGGGAGCCTTCCCAGAAGTCTGCTCAGGCCCTGGGATGTCCCACCTCACACCGGCTAATGCCATTGTAACACTGCTGCCCAAGCCAACACACAGAGTGTAAATCAAAAGTAAATCAGATGTAGCCTGCCTGGTGCCCATTGTTGATGTCTGTCACGGTGGAGGTGATGAGGAAGCAGAGCTTGTGCTGCACCCACTCCCCCAAGAAGAAACACCTCCCCAAAAACGCTCTTCACACACTCAAGACTCTCAAAACCAGCTCCGGGTTAGGAAAAGTGCAAACATCAACTACTCCGACATTCCAGGTGGAGACAGGTGCTGGCTGCCACCATCACCTCGGGCACAGCTGGAACCCAGTGGATCACCTGTGCGGATCCCTGGGCTTCGGCTGATGCAGCAGCCTCGGGTGGGATGCAGGATGTGTCCTGCCCAGCCTGCTGCAGGCCTACAGCACCCGGCCTCTGCTCCCCTCAGCTCCTTCCCTTCAGCTCCTCCTTAGCCTCAGTCCTTGCCCAGAGATCCTCTGGGAAAATGCTTAGCCCTCCCCCGAGCTTGCCTGCACGGATACCTTGCTCTTCCTAACCTGGGAAATGAAAATACAAAGCCTGGTCCACGGCCTGGATGCACAACAGGAGGGAAAAACACAAGAGAGAGCCAGGAAGAGAAGAGGGGGAGATGCAGAGGCCAGGCAGTTTCTGTGGGGCTTCTCTGACCCTCTGCTGAGGACACATGCTCTGTAATGCTGCTGAAGTTATCCAAGATGCTGAATGAGGCTGTTACATCTTTGTGCCCGAGGTCAGAGTATCCTCTACAAAACAAAACCCTGCCACAACTCCGTGCCCAGCCCAGCAGGAAAGCCGGGTGCCCTCAGAGCATTCGCTACCTGCCTGTGCTGTTCTGTGGCTTCTCTGATGCAGCACACGTTCTTCTCGGTTCGCATGCAACCAAACCATCATCAACCAGCTCCCCTGGTTGGGTCCCACCAACTCTTAATGTGCTACAAGGGAGCGCAGTTTCTCTCTCTGGAGTTTCCAAGCCCACCGAGGTCCGGTGTCTCAGTGGGACCGTCTCCTTTGCCCACCGTGCTGTGACCTGGCTGGGCTGAGCTGTGTTCCCGGGGCAGCCGCCTGGAATCTCCACCGACAGCCTCTGCTCCTGCTCCCCCACGCCGGAGACCGGCTCCGGGGGCCCTGGGACGGGTGAAGCTTCGGTCTGTGCGGGCAAGGTCTCTGTACCTCTCCCCTGCCCGCAGCAGGCACCAAGCTCCCCTCGGCCTCGCGGAGTGCGGGGCAGCAGCGACAGCGGGAACGCTCCGGGCCCGAGCTCAGGCTTCGGTCCTGCCCCCCGCCGCAAAGCAGCCTCGGGCACCGAACGCCACCGGCTGGGGCAGCACCCTCGGCCTCCCCCCGCCTGCCCGCACCAGGCACCGGGCGAGGCAGCGGCTGCGCTGGGGGCTCCGTCCCGGCCCCGCGGGGACCCGGAAGCGCGCGCGGCCAATNGCCGGGACAGCGGCGGTGGCCGCTTACAGCCCTGCGAGCTCGGGTGCTCCGGTGAGGTCGGCTCAGGAGGAGTTCAGAGGTTTGGCTTGAAAAAAATGGTCAGAGCAGCCTGATTTATTTATAGTTGTGCAGGTTCACCAGCCTTGATCATCTCCTCCCTGGACCTGCCACCCGGCCAGGTCCTGCCACCAGCTCTCAGCA
>VZRW01001675.1:259924-371198 GCA_013398125.1 Aegotheles bennettii
AGCCGGCTGTTCTTGCTGCTAACGCTAAGCCAAAGCCATTTACATGGAGCAATCCTGGTGGTTACATTGAGAAGCAGTGGTGGAATCCCAGCAGAAAGTCCCTCCCTCCACCATCTCCGAGGGTGGGAGTCTCCAGAGACACAGGCAATTTCTTCCGTGGGCTGTGAATGGCTCTGTGGGTAGACCTTTCAAGAGAAAACCAGCACGCATTTGTTTTGTAGTCAGAATTTTTATTTTCTTTATATCCAGGCTTATCATTGACATCTGAAAATAATATCTTTCATTTACAAATAGGCTAGTGCAAATTAAAGATAATTTTGGACCAAAAAAAAAAAAAAAAAGACAGATTGCATGTAACAAAAAAAGAGAAATGCATGTGTTAGGATGATCTTCCCGGAACAGCTGGAGGAGGTCGCCTAGGAAAAGAAAAAATAACCCAAAATTCATGGGGAGAGAAGGAGCAGATGTTTAAAACAAAAGGTCAAGATACAGTAAAATGACTCATATACAAAATCATCTTAATAAAATGGGTTAAGAGAAAAAGGCACAGAACATGCACACTAAGGAAAAGAGCAGGAGCAAGATTAGAATCAGCTGGCTATCAGCACAGCCTCAGCTTTCATCCTCACCGCTTCCCATCGGACGCGCTGGCGCCAGAGAACCAGGACAATCACATCACAAGTGTGGAGGTCGCTGGTCACAGGCTTTCTAATTTTCTTGCAGCAAATTATATCCTCTGGCAGAGCTTTTCCCCAGCCAACCTGAAAATTGGCACCACTATCTGCTTCAAACACTGTTCTTGGAGTAGACCTTTTTTTTAAGTGACATTCTGATGAAATCAGGAATGATCAAGCAAGATGGCCTAGGGGCTGGATTGGGGCATTTGGAGGGGACATTGCTGGAAAGGTTAAAAATGTGGGTGACAGCAGTGCAATGCATCTACTGCCATCCCTGGCAGGAGAGACCGTGGCAGCTGATGGCGTAGTGGAGAGGAGTGGATGCTCCTCCTGTTACCCAGCAGAGCACTGACATGTCGCCGACCAACATGCCAGGAACCAAACTCATACAGGGGTAACGTGACGTACTCCAGCCAGATGGGACACATGTGACATTGCTGCTCGCTGAAGGACAGTATGCAGACTGCCTCAGGCATAGCCATTAAAGACTATTTTAAAAAAAATAATCTCCAAACATTATAGCAAGCAAGTGAATACAACAGGGATGTTGCTGCTTTGCTCATCCCACCTTTTGCTCCCCCCTTTCCCAAAACCCATCTAAGGACCACCATAGTGACTGCTGTGCTCAGTGAGAAATGTTCTCTCCTGTGAGCAGCTGTTGTGCCATACGGGCCACCTCCTCCAAGCACTGACCCCGGTGACTTGGCTCATACCGAGCTGAAGGAGGAACTGCGTAATCGAGACATCTGCACATACATACACAACCACTTTGGGGGGAAATCCCTTCCAGACATAATGCATACACATGCACAGTTTTACTCCAGCTCTCGAGGACTCAGTCTGGCCTTCTGCTCAGCTCTGAATCTCCCCCAGAACAATACCAGGTACGGCTTGAAAAACATTCACCCCCTTCCCAGCAAAGCACCTCTGCAGCACTCCACACCCCTAGCAGGGCAGCAGGCTGAGGAGATGATGGTGCGAGAGACAGAAGCCCACTCATGCGCATCCAGAAAGTAATAATAAAAGCCCATAAAGAGTTACAGTTTATTTCAGGTTCAGAAATGCAGCATAACATTTTTACAGCAGGTGTATGTGATGCTCAGTAATGACCGTAGTTTCGGGAATCGACTTGCTGTGCTCAAAGGTCAACACCAGGAACCATTTACAGATTATGAAACCAAAGGCAGATGTTTTGGCTCATATGAAGTAGGGCATTAACATACAGAGCAAAATTCAGAAAGAAATTAAGCGTTTGCTTCTTACAAAAAGAAGTCATCGGTTACACCATCCTGGAAAAGTAAAGAGACAGGCAGTAAAGCAAACGGCCGGCAAGACGGGACAAATCATAGATCAAGCAAGAGTGGAGGACTGTCTGGACGGGAGGAGCCATCGGTATCAGCTCGCCTGCAGACAAAGCAAGAGGAAAGACAGGCAGAGTAACATTCATTTACACAAGGGAGCTGTTCTGCTAGAGCCCGGGGAGGAGGTTCTGGGCCACAGCAGGAGGAACTGTGCCATAGGTACACCAAGAGGTCAGATGCCTCCTTTGTGTCTCCGGTGCAAAACAGGTCTGCTTTCAGTTCAGGAGGACTGGACTATTTTAAGACAGAAAGACAGAACTAGCCAGTAGTCTCAATATGCTGTATACATGTTGTTTAGTTGTCTGCAATAGAGTATAGTATTTCCTATGTTATGCTTTAATACGAAATGCCATAACCTATAATGTTATCTCCTTTAATATAATAAATAATCTACTTTTATGAGGCTTACTCAGAAAGTGCAACAAGATCAGCAATAAAATAAACACACATTAACTATGTACATAAGCCTTTTCATTGAACATACAATCTTTTTAATCCTAACACAAGATCCCTTGAGATTCAAGGCTGAGAGCTATTTATGGCACGCACAAGCTCTTCAGCTGTTGGTCAGCCATGACGAGGCGAGGAGGAACATGTTCTCTAGGTAGAGACCCAGGCTTAGCCTAAACACAGTGCTAAATGAGCACCCTCCTGAAACTTGGCTACATACATCACCCAGCTAATTATACACCTCGCATAAGATCAGAAACCCTGTGGTTGCTTAACGGGCATCTCCACTACTCCCTGGCAATCTTCTGAGCTTTGCCAGAGGGAACTGAAGAAAGGGAGAGCAACCTGTGCTTCTCGGCTATGGGAGCTCAGGCTTAGCTTCCCCTGGGTAAGGGTGTCTGCAGAGGGGGCAGTGGCCAGTCAGAGGTGGCCTCTAGCAGATCCACAGGGTGCTCATCCTGCTGTCCTTCAGGCATGGAGCAGGTTGCTGCCAAGGCTGCTCCTCTGAGAACAAGGGACAGGAGGGACGTGACTCACCAGCATCAGGAGCGAGCAGGACAAACAAACCCATTCCAGGCACTGTACAACAGGAGGAAACGGGCCGTGGCTGGGAGGACAGTGCTTACCCAATTGGATGTGGCAATTTCTTGGGAAGCACTTAGCATTTTTCCTAGAAACAATGTTTCTGTGTAGTTTATTCTGAAAAGTGTATATGCAAGAAGTTAGAGGTAAAATCATCAAACTCTGGATCTGTGCTCAAGGTTAATTATTAACCTGCACACCTAAAAGTGTTGCATTTAGGGCACAGGGTCAGATTTAGATGTGATCTGAATGAGGATGCAGAGGAAGGGAGATCTGTGCAGCTGTGTCCCATGACCTCAAATCGAGCACAGAACCAGGTGGTGCTGGCAATGGGGCCACAGGCACCTCACTGCCTCCTCCTACTCCTTTGCAGGTAAATCCACCCTCGAGAGCTTCCTTTACAATTCAGGTTTGCTGCTGAGAAATAGTTTCTTGGGGAACAGAGTTAAGGACAGTGCTGAATTGTACTTCCTTATGCTTGACAGAAACAGCCATTAAAGGAAATTAAGGAGTCTCGAGTGTAGAGGATTTAAAACCCTGTTTTTAGGCCGGGATCTATGTCATCTAATTGAGGCTTTTAACTTACCAGCATTATCACCCTCATCTCCCTTGCAGCCACACCAGTCTGGATCACCTGGAGGTGCTGGCTCCTTCCACAGACCAAAGGGGACCTTGGACAACTAAGGTCAGGGTGCTTGGGGGACAGTGGGACAAACCCAGACCATGGCCTTGCAATAGCACTGAATGAATCTCAAAATTTGGGGTTAAAGTGACTTTCTGTGGCTGAAGTACTAAGCCTGGCTTTCCATCATCATCAGCTGCCGGTCAGTGACAGAGTTCTGATAAACTCCACACAGGTTTGCTGGCTTGGCAACAGCACGGGCTGCCATAGCTATTTACAAAAATACATCCAATAGATGCATTTCACATCACAGCAGAATGCTACGCAGTGGAAAACTGTGTAGAACACAAGAAAAATCATCAAAACACGTTTTCCTTTTTTTTTTGTAGTAAAAATCAACATTACTAAGTTGGGCCTGCAACCTTTTTTTTCCTTGGAAGCTGGTTCCGTGTACTTGGTGTTGGAGATCTGGGTCTGTTCTCCAAACAAACACCGGCCACGTAAGCAGTCTTCTGAGATCATCAAGATGCCGGTGCTCTGACAAACTCCATTTCACTGTGCTTCAGATGTTGACCTCTAGACTCCCCAGGTGTGTGTCACAAGTATGAGGTTGACAGGAAATTAAAGTTAAGCTAACACACAAATCATGATGCTTTCCCAAGCCTGTCTCTCCTGCACAAGCTGAAACATGATTTGCTTCAGTGGTGAGCACAACCCATAAGCAGTCTGGGAATACTTAACAGGCTAAATCCCCATTTGCCGTGTCTCTTTGACTAGATTCATCCTAACCATGGGGCTACAGCATACTGGAGCCCTACATGCAGTCACAATAAATACATTTATTAGACTGATTATACTGGCGGCCTTTGAAACCACCATTTGCTTTGCCTGGGGATCTGTAACCATAATTGCAATAACAGCAATTAATAATTTCTGAAAAACAAGGCCAAATACATCTCTAGTTTAATTCTATTAACTCAGTAGGTTTTAAGCTGTAAGGGTGACACTGACCCTAAGTGTTTAAAGTGAATTACTGCAGTTAAGACAAAAGGTTTTTATAATACATTACTATATAATGTGCAAAACAACAGGCAGAGAGGACCTCTGCAAGTGAACATCTGCTAAAATAATCCATTGCCAGGATGCACAGCTGAGCACTTCTCAGTACCCATTTGGATAAAGCGACCCTAATCCCAGGTGCGTGGGACTTCAAGTGATGCAAAGAGAAAAATCTTTGCGTAGGGGACATAGTGGAACTTTATCGACTGGTGTGAGTAAACATCCCAAATCCAAACTGGACCCTTGGAGAGCTCAGGCACAAATCTAGGCCATAGCTCTGTGAATTGGTTCACACAGTGGGCAGAGGAGCAGTAGCCCGTTTACAGCTGTGCATATCTTTGTATCTCCTCCTGTTTCACAAAATGACCAAAAGCAACGCTCAGTCCTCTGGATCCACAGTACATTTACACCTATTACATGTACTCACATACTCCCAAGGCTTCCCCGGAGTTCAATGAGACTGCTAATGTGAGCAAGCAGTAGTAGAGGACAAAGCAAGCTGGCACATGCTGCTCTGTCACATATGGCTCTTCAAACTGCCCTTTCACATCCTTGCTGCAGGGTGAGACAGCTCCACACTGAACCCTGCAAGCTGGGGCACTGCAGCCTGGTCCTTACCAACCACCCAACCAACTCTGCATGTCAGTCGCCAATGTGGAAAGAAAGTCAAACACACCCCCTTCTTGTTTAACAACATTCCTTAAAAACTAGACCTTGGATAAGAAATTGTAGGAGAAGCAGCCATCCAGCAAGCTTCTTGCAAGAGAGACATGGTAGTGTGGGGCCTTCAGAAGAGCTTGGTAAGAAACCACATTGCTTTTCTCTGCCCAGTTTAGCCATTAGAAGTGAAAATAGGCATAACTCTCTAATTCCAAATGACAGAAAACCTGCAAGGTACAAATAAAAGCAAGATTCCTTTCAAGTAAGAGGTAAAAATGAAGCAGATCAAATGAACACGTGCACAACACACACAATGTCAAGCCCTCCATTTGCTGTACAGGACTGTGAGCACAGTTGCCTGGGTGGAGATGTCTCAGTAAGTTAGCCAACATCAGCTATTACAAAAGGAAAAGTCAGGGCAGCACAGACCTTCCCAAAACATGTAAGACCTCATAAACAATGCAGAATGGACAGAGAGTATATCAGTAAAGTTGGTTACTTGCCTATAGATGTCCATACATGCGGCTATACATTGGTTATTGCAACAGTTATCAAGCAATTTGCTTCCACATATTTGGTTAACAACGAATGACATGCCAGAAACTTCTTTTAGTCTAACAGGGATGAATCTAATGGACGAATTACAGTGGGTCGAGTAGGTGAAGGGGGTGGTCTTCGACTGGAGAGAAAGAGAGAAGAAACAATAAGCACAAACACTGAGAACGAACCTGGCACCTCTTGCTGTCACCACATGAACATGCACATGCACCCGAACACAACAGTCTTATTTCCACGTACACTGAGGCACAACAGCCCTAAGCATCCACAGTAAGGAAGAAAGCGAAGGGTTTGCCACGTGCATGCCGTGCCTTAGCCCCCTCACACATCGAACAGCTCTTCTTTCTGGTCCACAGCCTGGGTATCCTCCCAACAGTTACCTTCTCGTGCCAGACACCATCAGGGCAGGATCATTATTCCTGTTTACTCAGGAGTCAGTCCCAGCCTGGACAGCCACAGAGAGGACTTACAGGCGCGTTTCAGAGTGGTCAGCTGGAGTCGGGAAGACAGCCTGCAGCGACTGCAGCTGCTGTCTGCAGAAGCAGAAAAACCTGCAGCATCTTGCACAGTTGGGCCAACTGGAGCCACACCAATGTGCTTGAATTTGAGGCACAAATATCAAGCTTTACATCCACAGCCAGCTATGAAAATGCAAGCTGTGGCTATGGTTCTGGATTCATTCATTTACCACTAACATGTTCCTCTATCAACTACAGTAACTGCTAAGGGAGTCCCAGGTTTCTTGGGAGGGCTCAAAGGTTCCCTGTTCCAAATTGCTGATTCAGCACGGGCTCCTTTGTACTGCAAACCCCTGAACTTCAATTTGGGCTGCATCATCATCTGATAAGAGACCACAGTGCAGGAGTTACACAGCAGCAGTTCTACCTGCAGTGCACCATAAGCAGGTAGGTAGTGAGTTGTAGACAGATTCTCTCCGGTAGCTACCCAATTGCCTTTTACAGTTTTGCTTGTATTTAGGGTACATGGCTTATATCAGTGCTGTGCGGAGGTGACTCCATCAGCTTAGTTACTAAAAGTATTTTGTTAACAGTCTGTTCTACTTGGGCTAAAACACCCCACTGCCGAGCAAAGCCTGTGCAGAATCTGAGATGACAATATCTGTGCGGGCTCCAGCGCCTGCTGTAGCTCAGACAGCTCTGCTCAGCACTGCTGAGTGCTGTTTAAATACACCTGAAACACTGTTCCTCACAGCCAGTCTGCTCCCTTGGCTATTCAGCACCCTCCAGCAGGTTTTGTTGCTGCAGTCATTCCATCTCTTACACAGTGATTTTGCTCCCCATTTTATTTAGTGGGAAGTACCAGCTCTCTCTGTTCCCCAGCCCAGCCCAGATCATCACAAGAACGTGTAACTGCTCTAAGAGTGGCACAAACCCGGGATCTGAACAAGGTGGGGAGCAGAGGGCTCTTCAGTTCCCATCCAGCTTCAGCAACTTCATTAGTGGCCAAGACAAATTGTACAGCCCTCTCTAATGCTGTCTTCCACCTGTGAAAGTAGGAACAGTTCCTGTCTCTGAAGAAGATTACAAAGGAAATGTGTCTGATTCTGTTAAAGCTAAATAGAAGATGAAAAGAATGTAACAATGTGTTAATCTTCTTTGAACTGGAAAATAATATATGAGACAAATTTACACTTGACAAAAAAAAGTCTCGCTTGGCTCAAAGTGCATCTTATATGACAACATTCTCCTTTGGTGAAGAAATGAGAATCTTAATCCCTAACATGCAACAAATACAAAATATGCCAACTGAAGTGCTCAAGTAAATCAACAAGCTAAAAAAAATAGACAAAATATAATTTCTTCATGGTGTATTTTTGTTACAGAAAAAAATGTTACTGTGTTAACTATTGTTTCTTGTGTTGCTCCAGTGTAGGTCTTCTGGACCCATTTCCAAAATTTGTAGTTTCATAAAGAACCACTTCTAAGGCTCTGCATTTCTGCTGGGTTGCATTAAATTATTCCTTTGTTGAAATGCCTCACAGTGCATTGTTTAGCGCTTACTGAAAACATCGTATCATGTGTATACAATTTACAAACAAGGGAAAATGCATACAGCTGTCTTCATATCAAATTTAAAAGATACAAGCCCAAGCGTGCATTTTAATACCAGGTTGAATGCAGCACACTGGGTTCAAATAATGTAATTTAGTCAAATTGCTATTTAGCCCAGCAGGATCAGGAACTGGAGAGCACAGTGGAAGGATTTCCTGGATGCAATCAGTCAAACCAAACCTGAACCAAAATTGGGTCTGAGCCCCATTTCCTCCCTGAACCAGAGCTGTTACGCACCCTGACCATTATTTTGAATTTCCACTCCAGCTCAGTCCAGACCTGAACAGAAAAACACGCCCATGAGCTCTCCTTTCCACTTCAGAGTACCACTTCAAGAAGAAGCCAATATCCCCAAGGGGACCCTTTCTGAGGAGCTGCACGGGGCTTTCTTCCAGCTCCTTGACCCTGCGCACCATGACTAGAGGAGTGGGAGCTGCACCCTGGAGATCAGAGGCACATTCCAGAGGAGTGGCAGCTGTTTGGGAAAAGATAGTGCTTGGGAAAAGACCTGCAAAAGCACCATTCACCACTAGTCCTGCTGCTGGCAATCTCCTGGGCAGTCTCTGGTTCCCTGTGCTGGTTAGATGGGAAGACGAGCTGTGGTCCCGAGTCCATGGGCAGAGCACAGCACGGGCAGTCAGCTTGGGGAAGGGACCTCAGCTTTGTTAGCCACCGGCACACAGGGACAGTTGGCATAAGCCAAAGCTCAAGTCACAGTGTGAGAAAGGACAAGCCTCAACAGATTTCCCTGTCAAGGTGACAAGTCATTACATGGCAATTTTTACACTGGGAGTAGGATTCAGAACTTTTTTTCCCCCTAAGAGGAATCTCATCCCCAAAGTCAGGAGGAGACCAACCTGCAGGCCTCTTGCCTCTCCCACTTCCTTACACCCATAGCGGTGGCTGGGAATGCAAGTGGGATGGAGGGGTGCAGAGCACCCCAACTGCCACTGTGAGATAATGGAGCCGGCAGCCAGCACCACGCTGCCCCTTCCAGATGTAGTCCCACCTTCCTCTGTGCTCTGCACACCTCTGAAACACACAGGGCTGAGGGAAGCCTTGCGTGATTTCAGCATGATCGCTTTCTGAAAAAAAGGTCCCGTAACTGAGCATTGCCAGATCCCCCAATGTGGAGAAAAGCAGAGCAAAGGGGCAGTCGCCCAGAGAGGAGAGCAGCAGAGGGAGCTCCAGCCTGTCTGTGGACCCAAGCAGGGAAACCAGAGGAAAACAACCTCCCCAGAGCCCTGCTCCACACAGGCTGCCATGGCAGTGAGTAAATATGTGACTAAGCCCAATTAAATGTTTAGTCTGAGCCCAGAAGATGATAGCGGTAGAGACGGCGTGGACCGCGTTTTCTCTGCGTTATCGGAGCGACTCGGACAGCCCGGGGTGCGCCCACAGTGCTGAGCTGTTCCCAGGCCCCGAAAGGCGGCTCCCGATTCATAGAAAGCTCCGTTATAAAAATGTCACTGCTGTGGCAATTCCAGCTTGGTTATTGTCTCCAACATTTCAGCTGGGTTTTCAAGGTTTGGGGCCAAGTCCCGCTGCCTGGCCCCTTTAACGGGCTGCTCAGTCTGTTGTGTTTTCTTGGGTTTTGGGGTTTTGGTTTGTGTTTTTTTTTAAAAAAGGGAAACACTGTTTGTAAAGTTAGTGCTAAAGGGGCAGGGGATCATAGGTCCCCAGGGTTGAGTAAACGAGTCTGCAGAAAGAATCAGTTCTTCTAACTAGCACACATTAAGCAGACATAAAGAATTTACCAATGAAAATTGTGGACTAAGTATGTATTTAATAACTCCCTGATGTTGCTGCAGAGACTCCTCCTTTGAAGAGCTCAGTGGGGCTTTGAATGGAGGATAATTCACCCCCGTGCAAAAATTTTTTTAAAAAGGGAAAAGTTTTACATTTATTTTTAACCTAAGCAGCAAACCCCATTTTTCCAGTTTAAAAAGAGCTCTTAAAAGCTTTAGCTAGGCAAATGCAGAGCAAAAGAAACTAAATAAAGCAAGTCTAGACTTAAAATTCGATCAGAAACATATGGGAGCTCTTCAAGCATTTGCCTTTTGAGAAGTGCTATCGCTCCCCACACAGAGTCCACAAAATATGCTTTCAGTAAAGCATGGCTGTAATTACCATGGGAGGCCCTGCTCGAAGAAGATGGCTTCTCTTCTCGGAGCACAGCTAGCGCACTTCTAAACAAAAGGCTTTCATTTCCACTTACATTTTACATTCCTATTCGCTTGTGACCACCAGAGAACACTTGCAGAAGGCGTGCACATAACTATATTGTTACAATACAACCTATAGATCTGAAATTGTAAACAAAAGTCCATTATTCTCTACCTTTTCCAGGATCTCTGTTTCCCTATAACGCAGCCCTCTCGGAGCACTCTGATATGTGACACGTCTTTGCAGAATTTAACAAGAAAATAATAAAACAAAATCTCTAAGCAGCTGTAAGTCTGACTGCGGGCAAATTTTATTTTAGGTGACAATACAAATCTAGATGTGAGGCATACAATAAGGGGATAAAAGAGCAACTTATTTCAGGTGAGGAATAAATACAGTTTCCTGTTTGGGTGATTATTTCGAGAGACTAAGTCAGCTTGTTATTGGGATAGTTGTAATGCCTTGGCTCATTCTATTTTTATATGGTTTTCACTGTTTCAGCAAGATCCTGATGGACCCACACAGCGTAGCCTCTACTTTCCCCAGTTCTTATATCAACGTATCTAACTTTTCTATGGTACTGCTCAACCTCTGTCAGCCTTTGGATTTGGAAGAAAATCTAAACCTGAAGTGAAACTACTGTAGCCACCACGGTTGAAGGATAGAGGCAACACATGGTTTGTAGGCCTGAGTAGTTAGCCTACAGTCTATGCATATGTAAAACTCCTGGCCTCCAGCAGATGCAGCATGGCTACCACAGAGCCTCCCAGTCAACAACTTGGGAGAAAGGATCTTGATAGGAAGTGGGAAAATGAAGAGGAGGAAAAGCACTTGATGCTAGTGACACAGGTCATAAGAAAGCAGGAAAAGCAGTAAAAGCATGCTGACATTAAGAGAAGTAAAGCAAGATTCATGGACAAGTATCAGGAAGAGATGATGATTATGGAAATGAGAAAAAGCTCTTAGAGGTAATGAAAGGAAAAAGTAGTTGGGGAATATCTGTCTGAGATGGTCCCTTGCCCCAGAGTAATGGTCCAAGAGAGTGAACATTTCTCAGATTTGTTTTTGTACTGAAAAATGTCCTTTGTCAGACATGACATGTCCCTAGTTAGCATGCCCACAGGACTGCAAGTCAGGAACAAAGGGCAAGTCAGGAACAAAGCACCAAGGTGCACAGCACGGTGGTTCAGGGTGCAAGCAGTTGTGAAGTAGCTCTCCAGCTGAACACACATGTATCAGGCTCCGCAAATGCACAGAGGGCGTGCTGCGACTGTACTGCCAGAGACTTCCACAGCCATACACAGAGCTGAACCTCACTATTTCAGATGATCCACCTGCGCAGTATTCTGTCAATGGAAGAAGTTTTGCGCTAAGTGTAAGCAAGCTGAAGTTGTTAGAGTAGGCTGTTTTATCTGATACCTATTTCTTTTAAATGGAAGAAACAAAAGAGTAAGAGTGAATGGGAAGAGTATGCTCTTCCTACTAGCCACCACTACACTGCAGCAATATCAATCTCCATTAATTCAAATGCTAATACTGTTCCCAAAGCATTAGGCTTACTGAGGTTCCACTGTGCGTGATTTAACTTAATACAGATAATCCTTTCAAAGGCAAAGAGGTCCAAAATATGATGCTCCACTGGATTAATTTATTATTTGCAACTTAAGCTATGTTTTCTATATGACCATCAGAAATTAACATCTATCACACACATACAAATATGTTTGAATGTTTGTGTGGGTGTTGCATTTTCTAATTAGTCATTTCATGGAATTAATGTGTCATATGGAAAACAGCTCGGATAAACAAAAAAATTAATTCAATGGAGTGACCAAGAAAGACTATTATTCTTAACAAACTGTGTGTTCTTGCATGACCTTCAGCAGGGGACATGTCAAGTAAGCAAGCGTGCAACACATTAGTGATGAACTGTCCCAGCCCTTCAGAAACCCTAGGTCAGGATGGTCAAGATTATCAAAACTGCCCAAGGAAGAAGAGAGAGTTAGGAGTGTTGAGTGATACGGCCAGAACGCTGCACTCCCTGCCTCTGTCCACAGCAGAAGATGACACAGAAGGGCCACAAAATCAGCAGGAGAAACATCTCATCTTCACATAGTAGCTCAAGTCTTGTGTACTGGTCTGTGTTTAGCTGTACGGTTCAGCATCGATGCGAATCATGTGCCCTGTCTTTGAACACATCTACTTCTGCCCACTCTGTTCTTCCTTACTACTCACCTCTGGCCTTCCTCCGCCTTCTTGTCTCTCTCCACTTACCTTGGTGCAAGAAAGGGAACAAACATCCTGGTTGTCACCTCCAGCTGGAGTTGCACATCATCTTGTCCATGATGACGACTAACATGATTACCATTGTCACTGTTGTTAATGTAGCCATTGAGTGCTCTCGGGCATTAATGATCCGCTACAGCTTGCAGAGGACAGGAGGGTTTCAAGGAGAGCCTTTCAAGATGCCTGCAGGTTCAGTAAGTTCAAGTCATCACTGCTTTCTCTCTATTTACTGTCACACATTTTCTCTTCTAGCTTAAGGGAGACTAGAAATGCACTGCTATTCTGCCTACTCTTTCACACAAGGCAAGAAATTGCCTGCTCAACACTGTTACTGAACTACTCTGATATGAGATTAAATAATTACTGGGGACAAAACACATCTTCAGGTTCTTGTATTTTTGGTAAACAACATTTGATGTTGTTTGACTCTACTTTCCTTTTTCAAGTTGAGACACACTAAAAATAAAAACCACTTCCTTCTACTAACAGTATCTTGAGAGAGAAAAAGCCAAGGAAGCAAGAAAAAAAAGCTTTTGCTGAAATTACTTATTCATTCAGTTCACCAGCTGACACTCCCAAAGCAGGCTTCAACTGTGTTTGAGGACTGCACTGATCTTTATCTCAGAATCACTTCTTTCAACTCTTTTCAGGTTCCTTCTTTTTCTGTCCTCCTCCCGCTCGCATCACTTTTACTTACCCTTCCCCATCATGTGGGACTGGCCTGCACTAAGAGTAATGAAGACCCATTTCCCAGACCGATTTACTTGAAAGTAACTTGCAACAGTCCCAACAAAATGGATCTCTCCTAGTTAACCTCATTTAAAAACAACTTTTGTTGAATAAAGCAGGAGCAATTAGCTCAGGAACAATACTAAAGACTATCAAAACTACTTAAGATACAATAAATAAGATCAAACCTAAACCCCATGTAAAACAAGTGACAAATGTGTTTGTTCAGCTGTCAGAGTGTATCGCCCATCAGAAAGTTCCTAGGCTGCTGAAGAAAGGAAGTGGAGAGCCTGCCTCTGGCTGATGAAAGGAGATGCTGATGGGAGTTAGAGTCAGTGGCAGCAGATACAGTACCTAGGCTGCAGTGTCTGACATCCCGTGAAGTTTGTTTTACTTGATCTTCAGGACAGCCATCTGGAGGAGAGGCATACGAAGGAAGGCGGTGAACAAAATCCTCTCGCTAGTCTAGAAGATAGCTGTTCTGTGAAGCTTCTGGAGCAAAGTGGAGAGCCTCCTGTATCTCTCATGGCATTACAGTTCAGACAGCTGAAGAACCAGTTCTGTGCAAATGCCATTCTAAATTTCTTGTAAGATTGGTATTGCAGAATTATAACGAAACCACAAGAGTTGCTGTATCATGGTATTTTTTATGTTTTTAAAACCTGCTGTGACCTGCTTTCTGCCCAATCCCTCCCATGTTTACCCTCATTCAGAATGCTACTTCTTTCATTGCTTCTGTTAGGGCTGAAGCTGCAAGATGACCTCAGGTAAGACGACCAGTGTTCCTCAACTGGTTTTGCACATGGCAGTATGGCTACTCAGAGTAGTGTACCTAGCGTTTCTAACGGTTGCCACAGCCACTGACACCAGGCTGCCGCTAAGAAAGAGTGCCAGATACTGCATTTTATCATTTGAAAACTGTCTGAAAAACTTTAAAAGAAGACCAAAATGCAAGGAGCAGGAGACAGATTTACAAAGGTGCCAAGGAAGGGGTGAGTTGGAAAGAAACCAAGCCAAGACTGTGAGGAGGGAATATGTGGGGAAGGGAGACAAATGTACCAGGCAGGAAACGAAGTGAAGGGAGAAGATGAAACAGGAAGCAAACAGGATGGTCAAGAAAAGGACAGGGAGGGAAGGGCAGAAAAAAGGGAAAACAAAATAGTGATGAAGGAGCCAGTGGAGGAGGGGAAAAAGCAGAGCTCCTTTCTATGAGATAAGGGAAAATAAATGGAGTCTGCTGCTCAAAGCAGCCAGCAGCAAAAGGAACATATTACTGGGTATGCATTTCAACAAGAACTGTAAATTAGACCGGTAACAAATTACACAGGGGTGTCTTCCCCCAGGGTAGAAGTCACAGAAAGAATAACTGATAATCTCATAAGTCTTGTGATTTGGGGGTTCTTGGACAGGAGGAGCTGGAAACATACTGACTGCGAAAGAGCAGTATCCCCTCTTATGATGGACTCTGGCTTTGCATCATGTGTGTAGCTGTATATTCTTTTGATCATGGACATTAAATGCAGAATTAAATCAGTTACTCTTTGGCTTTCTTTTTCCCCTGGAAATCATCAGGATTTTGCAATCCCTCCATATAATACTCTTGTCTCTTTGCTTGCATGAAGCACTTTTCAAATATAATCTTCACTGAAAATCCATTCAAAGAGGACAAATGGATGCTGGATGGAGCTGTGCTCTTCTACTTGGTGTTCAGACTGAGATCATCCAACTCAGCATGCAAACACTCTAAGGTGGGCACTTATCCTGCCAAAAGAGTTTGATGTAATGGCTATTTGGCTATTATTTATACTCCATTAAAAATAGAGTAGTAAGCTTTTAAGTCTACAAGGGCAAACTTTCAGAAGAGACAGGAGTCCCAGGCTAAGGCAGGATAACCCTCCTGGCCTTATATGCCTATGCACTACGACTGATTTTAATCAGAGGATCACGTGCAATTTTTGCAAGGGATCCCCTTTATCATTCAATGCACAGCGTTAGACATTACCCTAAATCTTTGCAAAGAACTCTACTCTGTAAAAATCCATCACAGAAACTTACTTAATGGTTGATATTTGGCAGCCAAAAAGCCAAGTACAGAGCCTGCGCACCAGGAAACGTCAGGCAGTGATGCTTTCTGCAGCTTTTCTAGCTTTGTTTGGAATTTTCTAGCTGTAATTACTGTCAAGTACTTTTCTGTGCTGGGTTGGCAGAAATACGTAATGATGGCGTACAACGTGGATTAATTACAAACACAACAGGTCACGTAATTAGCCTCTGTGGCATAATAAAACGTAGCTGCATAGCAGCCATCACCTCTTCCATGCTGGCTGGCTGTGGGTTGAAGTAAATTGTAGCGAGACAGCTGAAAGAGGTGGTAGGGAAAGTACAGGACTGTTTGTGAACAGCATAATGTGAATTCTCTCCCTGCTGCTTGTCTCGCATGTAAAAACCATCCTCAGCCCCCAGAGACTGAGCACCAGTATGCCTGAGGGTGACACACACATGCTTGAGTGCATTTATGTCCCTGCCTGCTTGAGCAGACCGTCCAGCCCTTCAAGACCCCTGTTTAACCAGGTCCATGGTTCCACAACACATACTATCATGCATGTTCTAGTGGCAAAGTGAGTAATGATCTCCAGTGCTTTGTTGGGAAAGCCTTCACGAATCTACAGTAGCATTGCAGAGCAGGACACAGAGGGAAAAGGGGAGGACCTTCCCACCCCCACTAACACTGCGGGCTCTGCTGCCAGGAGAAACACATTTCCAATTCAATTGTTTTCCTTGTGGCAAAGCTGAGATTCCCATTCAGAACATTTAAAAGCCGTAAATTAAAGCATCCACAGTAGAACTCAAATTGGTCAAGATCAGGCTTTCCAAGCAGGCAGGCAAACACACATCACGGTAAGCTAAAGCGGCTCTAGTGCCTGCTTAAAGCCATCTTACCAAAGCGCGTGCACAGCTGCATTTTCTTTCAAAATACTACTACAGTCTTTTAAGAGAGAGGGGGAATAATCTAAATTCTGGCAGCAGGGAATATTTCACAAATCATATATGCTTTGGCATCAAGCCCTTAAAGCCAGGGGCCTTTACTCACAGGCTTTGCTGGGAGAGATCCACCCACCTCAAGTGGGATTAATTAAAAGAGGCATGTATCATGCAAATAGTTTCTGTTTCCTTACAGAAATATTCAGAGCACATAACCCAAAACAGCTTTAGAATCAGAGCGAAGCAAGGAAGAAAATTATTTCCTGCTCCTCTAACCCTTTTCCTTTCCCTGTACAGTAAGCAAAGAAGAGTGAGAAAATGCTGAGAGCTCACCATTTCTGTACAATTCCTTTGACTAAATGCTAATAAAATTGAGGGGAAAAGGGATTTTTTTAAAGGCAGGGCTTGTGTCTCACTATAAGGTGGCTGACTCTCCAAACCAAATGTCTGCTCAGCCACTCATTGGAAAAGGACAGTCCAAATCTTACCCTTGAAAATGATCTTTTTATCTTAAGGCAGAACAGGAGAAAATAGAAAGCTCATATTTCTTCAGTACGTCAGGGTTTTCAGCTCCATGTGAGAGTGATGGGGGCTGCAACAAAAAGCTCCTTTAGAAAGCCAGATGAACTTTAAAAATACAACTTTCTTCTCAGGAAGCTAAACTATTTCCCTAGATATGAGAGATCTGGACACTTCAAGGAATCATTGCAGAAAATGGTGGTAGAGCAGTCAGAGCACAGAGCCCCAGTTCAAAAATAAGTCACAGACAAAGCTCAAGTTTCCACAAGAACTCTTCCTCAAAACTATTTTTTTTTCCCTTTTAATATCTCAGACCCATTTTCTGAGTCAATTTCCTATGATCCTGCAAAGGCTGTTATTAAAACCAGACCAAGCGTAGCAGAAATTCCAGGGCTCAAAAGAAACGTTTAATAGGCGCAGGAGCCAGCCACACTGTCCCCCTTAGGTGATTTCCCCTGCAGCCCCTTCCCTGGGATTTCCTCTCTCAGAGTTTAGTCAGCAGCAGAAACCTGAAGTTTCAGCAAAATGGCAAATCCTTCCTTCATTCTTAGGCAGCTGAGATTTTTTTATGTCTGAAGCTTTCATAGCTCTAAAAGACATCTAGGATCCAGTCCAGAAGATGTGTATTGCAGATATTTTTTCCACAAAAATGTCAGGCAGTTGTACATTCAATTATATATCCAGCTACAGCATTTTAAAAACACTGACCTCCTTTATCAGCCACTGCTTCGCATGCCACCAGTGGCAGTCACGAATCGAGTTGTTCACAGGCTGCTTACCCAAGTGTCTTTTGTGCGCTAGAAAATTCCTTTCTGGTCTCCATCCCACCTATCACTATAGCATCAAAAAGATTATCATCAGACATGCTTTTGGCAAGCCACCTCAGGAAAGCAATGTTCATGCAAGATCACAGCCAGGCAGGACAAAGGAGACATGCTCATTTGTAAGGCAAGTTGAGAGAAGCCAGGGAGCTATGGTTCTCTCCAGCAGTACAACTGACAAAACACCAGACCTCATTTCTGTATCTAGTATGGGATTTATCCTCTGATGGCAGAGGGAAAACCCCAGAGCCAGCGCCCTTCAGCTCAGACCCTGGCTCTCCCAACAAGAGGGCCCTGCTTGGACCCTTTCAACGTGACTTTTAATACCCAGAAAGGCAATTCCAGGTTTCTCCCCAGTGGTCCTCCTGCAAGCTACGGGATATCCACTAAGAGGAAAGAGCACATTTCATGGTTGGGCACTGATGCAACAACGCCCTTCTCGTAGCACATATATACAAATACTTAATTCCTTTGGTATATCTCATTTATTTATTCTTCATATTATAAAGGGTAATTGCATTAGAAACACTGAGCCTCAAATTTAAGTTACTGACAACTACAACAGATCTCACCTATCTAAAAGCAAGTTTTTTGCCAAAGGTTCTCTTCTCAATTACCATTTATGAAGTTGAAAATGTGCACATTTTCTTTTTGTTTCTATTTAACTGGCATTTTCCTGCAAACTGTGACTAATTTTAATGTAACAGCTAATGTATTAAAAATGGAGAAATCCCCTTTGTTCCAACATTGCCTAATCTGCCTATGCCTCATAATTTAGGAAGCTACCAAAGCCCTTGGAATCAGAGGCTTTCATATATTCTCATAGATGAGTGGTTATGTGTATTATGTCATTGTAAAATCAAATATTAAGGACATTTTATTCATATAATTTATAATAAAAAAGCAGTTAATGCCACACAAAATTATAAAATAGGCAAAGCTACTTTAAAAAGTACTGATAAATGCAAAGCCCTGGGAAGGGAAGAAAATGAAACGATGTGGCAATGAAAATCCTGTTCCTTAACCAATTGTTTTGTACCATATGATCTACACAGACAACTATGGACTGTTTTCAGCTGGCTGTAAATTACTTGCCTTGTGGAATAAGAATGGGACTCCTATCAGTTTGTTCCACTGGTTCTATGGGGATTATTCTTGTTCTCTCCCCAAAGAGCCATAAATTCCTCTGGTGAGTACTCGGAATGGCAGAAGTGAGGAGTTGTACCCCTGCCCCTCTCTCCGTGAACCCCTACATGGGTACCACACAACCAACGTAAGAAGATCTGGTGTCTTCAAATTGATTTACTGGATTATTTTTTGAAAAAGTTGTATTTGTGCTAAAAATTGGTTCCTCAAAATGCCTTGACTCTCTACAGGGAATGCCCAATTTTGCTTTTTTATAAAAATTATTCAGCAACGGTGCTTGATGTTCTGTCACGGTGCAGAATCTGTCTGTTATGCTAGAGGGAGAGAACCATGCCCACTGTTAGGGAGATGAGACATCTTACCTTGGGACACTGGGAGGAGCCCGAGTCGGCCGAGAGGGAACCTGGGGAGGTCCTCCAAGGGCTTCACCACCACTCGGAAACAGAGGCAGTGGTCCTGGGCGGAATGGGACCGGGGGAGCCCCCGACTGAGGGCCTGGAGATGGGATTGCAGGAGCGGGTCCTCGGCCAGATAAAGGTCTGGTTGGGGGATTGTTTAACGTAGGCCTCTTCTGAACTGAGGGACTTGGAGGAGGTGATCTATGAAATATCAGAGATTCAAGAAGTTCAGTAAGTTGGAGTTTTGGTTTCTTGGTTTTGTTCTTTTTTATTTATCTTTTTTATTTTTTAATTTTTAAACAGAAATGAAACCCTTTTTTATGTTAATTTCTTTTCTTGGCATTTTCTTTTGATGTCAGTATCAGAGCATCACACATGTTTAAGTCTCACACTTATTTTTCCCATGGACAAAATGCCTTATGATAGCCAGAAAAACATATCAAAAAGGTAAATCTAATGGATTTTAATATTAAAAGTTCTAATGATGTTCTGTTATGTGGATTTTCTAGGACACGGAGCCTGATGTGCTGAACTCTTCTCACAGCTTGCAAGAAGAGGCCATGCGGATACACAACTGGGGTGACAAAAGCGGCTGCTACCTGAAGCATCAGACAAGCTATAAATCCACTGGATGGTCTTCTACAAGGCAAATACCCTG
This sequence comes from Aegotheles bennettii, assembly GCA_013398125.1. Classification (NCBI taxonomy): domain Eukaryota; kingdom Metazoa; phylum Chordata; class Aves; order Caprimulgiformes; family Aegothelidae; genus Aegotheles; species Aegotheles bennettii. The sequence continues at coordinate 279,671 of VZRW01001675.1, forward strand.
TCTGGTGTTCACATACAGACCCACAGAACATGTGTATCTGGGGAAATGTTCCAATTTCCCTCACAAATGTCATTAGCAACCTGGAGGAATATCTGTCCAGACAGGTAGGGAGGGAGCTGCTGATACTGACAATGTCTGCCTGTCCTCAATTTAATTGCAATACAGATTTGAGGATCCTTACCTGCGGGCCTGCTGAAGCCAAGAGTCATCCACAGGAGGGGGTGCAGGGGTTGAGACAGTGCTGGTGCTAATATCACCGATGATTGCCAGGGCTTCCTTCAGTGCTTGGTACATGCGGAGCATTTCATCTCGCCTCTGGGCCTGTTCAGCCGACTCCTCCATCAGAGTGTTTTGGTCCTCAGAAGAATATAAGTGAGCCAGGAGCTCTGCGTTGATAAATTCTTTTACCTATTTCATCAGACAAAAACAAAACCAAAAACACCCCACCAAAAATATAAACAACAGCAACAAAACCCCACTGAAAATACAATACTGAACAAATACAGTATGAGATCCACAGAACCAGGAGAAAGACAAATTTAAGCTGTTTCTTCTATCATCTTATTTACGTCAAATCTACCAGTTTTTTAGTGATTCTACTATTACTAACAGTTTTCTATAGGTCAAATCAGGGACTAAAAAATGGTGAACACTGACTGAGCTGACAGGTAAATGGCAGCCATTAGCAATACCATCAGATACTAAACTCCCTTGGAAACTGGAATTTTCAGGCTTTATAGCATCTCTGTCAATTATTTTCTTAGCAACAATTTACATTACTGTAGACAGTGTCATCTCTTTGTCAGATTTTAAATATCCCATCCACACACATTCAAACTGAAGGGAGAAGTCTCCAACTAATCTAATTTACTGTATTGATTTCCTGCTATGCCTGTCCTGGTTATGGGAACCTGGGCCACATTAGGAGAGCTAAAAAGCCAGAGGTACTCTGATTAAATAAGACTGGTAAATAGACCAATTGCTGACCTACTGAACCCTTGCATTTGAGACTTCTGTTGCTGTTCTGGTCTATTTTTCATCTGGCTTTTTTGCTTTATAAAGCTTATTTGAGCTGGAGATACTAATGATAATACATTCCCAAGATCCTGATTCACAAACCTGAGCTCCATTTGCACATGTGTTTGTGCTAGCTTAGCAACATTGACTTAAATCCTGACAGTTAAACTAAGGTGAAGTTTGTGTTCAGATGAGGTCAATGAGAGCAGTCTAACTGCACAGGCACGGGACCCTTTGTGGTCACCTAGCAGTGAAAAGAAGGCCAGGACAGACCTTACAGGGAAACAAAACCATACTGCCTGAGCTTGACTGCCATCTCCCATTCACATATGACAGAAGACGCACAAATTCTTAGCAAAGCCTGCAAAAATTTTCCATGCATCTCATGCTGTTTTCCAGTAGATGGTACTGATCAAGAGCCAGAGTACACTACTTTCCTCATGATTGCCAAAAACTCCACATTAAAAACAGATATCACAGTTAAACAGCATCACATTCTGCTTGATGAAATGAGCACTTTAATGGCATCACTTCAAAAAAAGAAAAAGAAGAAGTCCTAAAATTAGATTAAGGCCAAAGCTGATTGTAAAAGCATTGTTAAACCACAAATATCTGTTTGAAAAAAATCAGCCTGTGACAATTATCATGAGAGATCCCTGTCTGCCACTAGCAGGAGACTCAAGTAACTCCCTGAACTCTTCTGGAAGGGGAAGACTGCTGTGTTAAGGACAGTTCTTGGATCAACCTCCTGTCTTCTGCAAACAAATGCACTGTACTAGACAGAGGAAGATCTTCCACAATAGCCACTTTCTCCAGCTTGGAAAGGGAAGGGAAAGTGACACTTACTCACATCCTTGCTCCTTTCTAGAAAACAAAGACTCACAGGAATGGTTTAAAGCATTTTCCTTCACAGAGGTCAGACCTGTGGTCAAAGCTGAACCATCGGAAGCATCTGAAATGCCAGTGCCACAAAGCCTGCCCTATCATTCCAAAATGGGGTAAGATGGGCTTGCAACCTCATTCATCAGCAGGCAGACTACAACGTACATCATTGCCTCAAATGCAAACACAATCCATTCCTTAACTTTAAGTTTGGTATTTACAAGTACTTTGGAGTTTTTCTACTCGGCTGAGATTGATATCAGCACTGCTTACAGAGTACACACTGCCTACAAGACTACCCCTTCTTGTATAATCTGTGATACCTAGGCACCATGAAACACAAATTCTGAAACGTGTGTTTTGTTTGTGCATGTTTGAATTGCTAATGGTAACTCCAGGCAGTTCTGTGTGGCAAATGCATTTTCTTTTAAGGTAATCAGTGTCCACCCTAAGGGAAGAATAAGGGATGCATCTGGAATACAACAATCTAGGCTTAGGCCTCAAAATATGCTTAGGGACAGCATCTAATTATCTTCTGTACACTGAGTTTGAATCTGATACTTCCCTTGAATTATAAGTGCTCATTTACAGGCCCACAACATGGAAAGGAAGTTCTAGGAGGACTTGGGAGGTTACAATTGTCATGGAAACACACCCCTGGGATCAATTTCTTTCTAGAGTTTTGGAGGCAACATTATGAGGCATCAGAAAACACAGAATATGCTCATTAAGGGGGAGGGAGGGTGCTTTCACTTAACTCCTGTTGAATAGGTTGGACTTATAAAGACTCCAAGGAACACACACCCTACTTAACAAGACCCACCTTCCATCACCCGCTCCACTGCTTTCCAGGTCTCTGCACAACCATTTGGCATGGCACAGCAGTCTTAATTCAAACATTTCTCTCTTTTTCATAGTGCTGATTTCTTAAACTTTATTTAAATTAATATTTCTTAAAATAAAGTGTTGATTCTTTGCCACAAATTTAAATTATACGATTGAGGTGTAGGTCTTAGCTCACTAGCAAACTCAAGCACAGCTATGGACTATGAGGTCAGCTGAAAGGTAGATGATGTTGTAAGTACGTTCTTTCTGTGTGCCATGGTCAGCCAGCAAGGCAGACTTTACTGATGGAACAGCTGATGAGATTGATAGTACAAAATCTTAAAGTATTCTACTTCTGAGTAAAGCACACACTTCAGAGACCCTTAAATTATTCCATATGAGCAGGTGAGTGGCTGAAAATTTTACGTAAATTTTCAAAAGGAACTGCTCACCAAACTCTGCAGTTTGTGAAATGAAAGCTAAAAACCAGTCCTTTGAAAAGGCACTGAAGTTGTGCTAGGTCAAAGGAGCAAGTTGCTAGCTGTGATGTGGAAAGAGCAGAGGGAACATGCTCACCATATAAATCCAAAAGCACAGCTGATTTCAGGGAAAAAAACCAGGCAGTTCCATTGTTCCCATGCTCTTTTGTTAAAACTCACCCATTAGTTGGAGCCTGACTCCCCCAGAGCTAAAGTAGTTAATGTAATACCTCTCACCCTCATGCAAAGATTCTGCTCGTATTATATGTACCAGGAAATCCCATTGAAATTTCCTGTCCAACCACCTAACTCTTAAATGCGACACAAATTCCACAGGACTAATGAAATCCATCAGACTAAGGCTAGAGGTGGCTCAGAGTCAAAAGTAAACGCTACTTTCCAAACAGATTTGCCTTACAGCATATTGTATTTTAAAAACGGATTAGTTTGATGACCTCACAGAAAAAGTGCTACCCATAATTAACAGGAGCTGTGCTCTCCATTATTAATTTATACCACAGCTAATATTAAGCTTAGTTTTCAACAAGGTCCATTCTGAACTCAATGAGGAAGCATGACTGAGATCCTAGTGCAGTGAAAAAACAATGATAACTCAAAGCCATTTCTTTAACGAAATAATCTTCAGATCTAAGAAAGACACACACAATAAATCAACCAACCACATCTGCTTAGCTAAACAACAGCGTCCAAGGCCTCTAGATTTATTCCTTGAAAACAGTAACCTGAAAATATAAAGAAACCCAAATAAAATAAGAACTGCTTTAAGAAGCCATGACAAAGGGCTACAGATTGAAAATCAAGGAAGCACAACTCCACTCTACTTCTCTCACAGAATGCCTCGAAGGAGTTCCCAACCCCCTTTTCCTGTTATATCAAAAGCAAGACAGCAAAAGAAAAATAGATCTTTGATTTACCTTTACATAATAACTTATATTCTGATTAAGATGTAAAGGAATTCAATGTTTAGCATTTTGGAGTAAGCACTCAAGGCAGTGTGCCAGCCTTTCAGAGGGCTGCAGAACTTCATGCTGCTAAGGAAGATTGAAATATTTTGTCTAAGAATGTGGCGTTTATGGGAGCGTATTCTTCTCTTTAGTACATGCTGTTGTTGCTGCTGTATTCAAGAGGTGTGTTCATATGACCATAAGAGATTTGACAGACATGTTCAAATAATGTAGAACCTTGGGTTTTACTTACATTATTGATCATAAGATGCATGATTGTTTTTGGTATCAAATCTCTGATACATTTGTTGATAATCGACATGTAGGAGTCCACAAGATTTCGAATTGTCTCCACCTGTCTCTCCAGCTGGGGGTCCATTGAAAAATTGTCTGCTTGGCCATTCTCATCATTTTCAGTCTACACAGAAGAAAAGAAAGAAAAGTCAAGTCATTCAGACTGCAGTAAACTGGAAATATATTGGGGGGAAAAATGGACTTATGCTGTAGTAATCCAGCAATGTAACTCATACAAAGAACGTCCGGAGGTTAAAATATGAAGTACTGGCCTGCTTAACATCATAAAACCTGGACTTTTAGAGGTTAATGCAATATCAGACGCAAGATCTTCTTCACAAAGTACATTAAATATTTATTTCCACACAAATTTGCAATTTTATATAAAAGGAAGTTTTCAAACAAAGACATGTGGTGGTAATGGAACCCCAAGAAATTATCTCAGATCACTTAATGCAATACTTACTGTCAAGTTTTTTACTGTACAGATTCAGCCAGCCTGACCCATGTAAGAAAGCTGCACAGTAAATCTGGATTTTTAATCTTACCATCCTATGGGTGAAAAAACTTCCTTGTTATTTAAGGCTAACTCAAGTTGTGACAAATTCCACAGTTCAGTCTCAAACTTGTTAGATATGAATAGCACCTATATAAACAAAGGATATATGAAGGATAACAGCAAAAGCATCATTGATTCCAGTGCTCAAGGTTCAGCATAACATAGGCTGGATTATATATTAGAGGTCTCTTTTTCATTGGAAAGAAAAAAACCTTTTTGTATGTAAACAACTGACCTAATTAAAGAAAATACCAGGAACTTTAACTGGAAGCTAAAAGGTATGTACTTCGCTTTGGTCTGGCCTGTATAAATATAAGAAAATCTAAAAAAAGAATAGTAGCTTTTTGGCAAAGATCAAACTGCTTTCTGAGGCTCAAAGATGCCAAAAGAATGGAATTTCAACCTGGAAAGTACAAAGAACAATGTCCTTTCCCCAAACTCTGACATATAATACTCCATGGAAACGACCACCAAAGCCATATTACCGTGAACTATAAAATCTAAACCTGTCCTGTTGGCACCTAGAAGCCTAAAATGAAGAAATAGAAATTACTTGCACAAAGCGATTAACCCAATAATGAGAAATAGTCAGATGCCAGCCAGAACCCTACCAGCACAACTCCATTTACAACATAGCATTTAGCTACACACCACTAGTGCTTTACAGATGACCTGAGCAGTCAAAATTGGTAACTAACCCATTAGTGAAAGACCATTAGAGCTAGATATGCAAATGTGCTGGCAAAGAGGCTTCTCCTTGCATGAGATCCATTCTTGCTGAGTCACAAAGATTCCCAGTTCCATCTCCGAATACAGGGTCTGCTTCTGCTCACGCAGCATTGGCAGATGGACCCCTTCGTATTTGCTCCTTATAAACTATGGCCTGATCAGTCCAGTTTAAGCCAAATGGTGATGGCTGTGATTTGTTAAGTTAGTTTTGTTAAGAAACTAGATCCAATATACCACTTCAAACACAACTAAATATTTGCAAAAGAAGTTTCAAAAGTTCAATTGTTTCTAGTTACAGATTAATTACTGTAAAACCAGCTAATCTGTGGACTTTAAAAATAATTAGCAGTGCTTCCTAAAAATCTAGGGGCTTTGTCCTCCTTGTGGAGGACACTGAAAGAGCTCTTGATGAAAATAGTATTTTCAATTCTGTAACACCAGTAGACACGCTACCTTATAAACGTTAATCATTTTGTTAATAAACTGCACATACCAAAAAGTCACAGTATGCAGATTGAGTATTTTCCTTAGCCTCCATATTTGAAAAGAAACTAGCTGTAATTTTCACCGTGAAATACCAAATAAATAGAAAATCATACATCTATCATATATCCATGGATTTTAGCCAAATAATTGCAGATTGGAAAGGCCACTTTCCAAGTTCCCCTGCATTTGACTTCTATTCGCTTTCTTTTCTTCTTCACCGTCTATATAAAGCACAGTTTGTCCGTGTATTTTTTTCTTCTTTTTTTTTTCTTCACTGTTTAAATTACAGATTGCAATAAGATTCTTAGCTGGCTAGGCAGCAAAGTGACAGATGTTTATCATTATCCTCATCAAGAGAATGTAAAGTAAAAATAGTAATTTTGTCTCTGATCTTTAAGGCATTGGGTAATAGTCTGCAAACATTTAACCTTTTGTATACAGGCTCATAGGTGATATTTACAGAAAGTGGATAATACCTCAGGAGTCAGTCTCTTGTTTAAAACTGTAAGAGAGCTGACTTCATCCTGTTGATTTATTTTCTCTGAAATCAAAAAAGATCCATCTTTCATGAGTTTACAGTAATTTATTATGAAAGCTTCTGACCATAGTATTCTTAATGATTTGATGTCTCAACAGAAGCCTTTTTATGCCAGAAACCATCTTGTTTGCATAGCATCATGTACATTGAAATCTGCTTCTAACAGATTTCTGTGCTCCATGGTACACCTACAAGTGTTATCAGGCTTTCTTTTGTAAACTGTCTCTGCATTGTGCCAACAGCAGCATCTGAGAGTAAGGTTGCCTGGTAAAGCTGAGTATTAAGACAGAAGTGATGTAGATGCCCTATCCCATCTCCATGCTATCCTTTCAAAACAGCTGGTTTCCTCCCCAAGCATCACGGTGACTCTAGCTTCAGTGTAAGCCACCCCTCAGTCCAAGTCCCTGCCAAACTGCATTCTAGAAAAGCTTTTGCAAGTCTGTTGCAATGAATAAGCCCAAACCAGAATACCCAAGAAAACCCTCGCGTCTCTCTGACCGCTCTTGAGCCGAACATTCATGCTGAACATGAAAGGAGAATGAGGAAGTTGGATACAGGTCTCTGTGACTTCTTTCCCAGCAGCCAAGGCAGCCACAGTCTCTTTTCAGTGCTCCTCATCCTCGAGCCAGAACCTGCTAGTTCCAATAGCAAGTGTTAAGTGACAGCATATGAATCTGGGCTAAGTTTTCATTCAGTTGACTCTTGCTTAACACTGCTATTAATTGCTGACAGGAATGGAATATTATTACTTCAAACTAATACACCTGCAATTACTTTAGGCACTTTTTGAAGCCTCTGACAAAGAAACTATGGAAAAATCTAGAGCACTAAAAACCAGGTAAAGAAACTCAGAATTATCTTGGAAAACTCAAATTCAGAGTTTCTGATGAAAATACACCAAAGCTACAGAGAAGCAATACGTGAATAAAAACATTGACAAAGAGAATGTGACACAGAAGCCAGGATGGTCCTTTCATTATATACACACACACATTGCCACAGAGATAAGGTCCTTCCCTTCTACTTCCTCTGCACTTCAGAAGAATGAAAATAATATCCATTCCTTGTGCTCTGCAGCAGGTCTCGCCTGCCTCTCATAAGCTGCTTTGTGATCCTTGCATGGCAATGTGCTAGTGAAACACAACGTATGCATCACTGCTATTCTGCTACCTCTTCTGCATTTAGATGGTATGTATTTCTGTACTAAGAATGTATTAAGGATTAACTAAAGTGTCATACAAGAGAAGACTAAAAAGTACATGTGAAATACAAACCACTTAAGTTTGTGGGAATTTTACTGCTGGCTGCAGTGGGAATAGGATTTCACCCTACACATCCATTTCTACCAGAAAAGTTATCAGTCTTCTGAAGACTGTCAACTCTCTGCTGCAAGAGGAACGATTTAGTGTGGTACAAAGGGACCGAGGAATTATGTGCAATCCAAAAGAAAAAAAAAAAAAAAAGAGGAATAGTACCTCAGAATACCAGGATAACTTTCCTGATTGTGGGAATTATAAGCACATTGAAGAATGTCCCAAGAAAAATTCAAGAAAAGTGATGTCTTTTGACATTCACAGCAAAAGTGGTAACATACTGAAAACAGTCCTGAGCCGGCCACACAGAGAGCACAGTACTTCTCATTTCCATGATTTCATTACACGCAGGGCAGCTGCCAGCATATTTAAGAATGTCTTGTATAACATTCCTGATGTCAGTTCCAAGGAGGAGCATTTGTCTAGCATTTTCATTAGAGCAGTGTATCAAGCCAATTTTCTGTAATCAAAAAGGCATTCTATTAAAAGTGAACAAGAGGAAGCAGACTGGAAGGTGACTGACTAAAGGTTAAAAGTCAAAGCAGCAGCAAAGCAATGCTCTGCATGCTAAGAAATAAGTCCATGGCTGCAGTGAGAAACCAACCATTTAAAAGCTGCTTTCATATCTTTCATTTACAGATTCAAGTTCGTAACAACAACCACCACCTGAAAATTCATTATTATTCCCTCCAGGTTGTATTTATGTTTTAATTCACAGCTGCTGAATATTCCTGTCAGAGTAAGGTTTTTCTTTAATGCACCAACACTCAGCACACCACAGTTGTCCCAACACACCCTATTTTTTCTTAAATCTTTACAACTGATTCTTGATATTCTCTCTTCGTTGCAGCTTGATGCTGTATATATAATTTAGCTAAGCTACTCTCAGCTGTACATAGCGTGCCTTTTGCCAGAGAACTGCTGAAACTACACGATGGCTTCACACAGTGAGGTTTTCTTACTGGAAGAAACCACAAGTAAATGACAATACATTACTTTTGTGTATTTACAACAAAGTAAGCAGTAGAAAAAGAACATTTCCTGGGTAGCTTGGAAGCTGTCCTTTTCCCTCACAGAGGGTGACTTTGCCACTCTCTTCCATGATTTCAGCATCTCCTGACTTTGTAATGCTGTTGCCTTTACTGAACCACCCACAGGCTGCTCCTTTCAGCTCCTGTGCTTTCATTAGCAGCCTTAAACTGCTCTAAGCAGAGGCTATGATCTGGCTTTTCCTTGCACACATGATCTCTTTCACTTCATACCCACACAGAAGAAAGATATAGCCTAGCTCAATTTGATTCAAAGTTATTTAACTCTCTGGGTTACCTTAAACAATCATCTACTCAGATTCTTCTCTGTGGTTACAGACATTGTATAGTACAGACCATTAGCTAAAATCATCTGCTGAATCCACATGCTGCTCCCCAGACATTTACAGAGCTTTAACGATTCCAAACATTCAAAAATCTATGTTAGGCTCTCTCCCTGCCTTCTTCAATCAAGAAGCTGATTTGGAGCTAGGAGACTGAAAAGAATGATGTATTAACAGAACTCCAACACATTTGGAGTTACTTTTGTCTTATAGTCCTTAAAAGGTTGACAACTAATCATATCAAGTCAATCCAATCTCCTTTTAGAGCAGGGATTCAGATCTGATGGGCAAGGTATTAATAGTAGATTCGGACTTCAGTAAAGCTTTTTGACACAATCTCAAGTGACATTTTCATAGAGGGAAGTGTGCTCTCCCTGCAATTACTGGTTGGATGCTCATTGCCATAAAAAAGCTGTCAATGGCTCACCATCAAACTGGAAAACTATTGAATGGACTTTCATATGGATTGTATTTTTAAATGTGATTATTAATGCCTTAATGCTCAGGACTGTGGGTTAAAGCCTGTGCCTATTACATTTACAGATGAGAAGAAACTGGAAGGGGATGTGAATATGTGAGATGACAGGACCAGATTTCACAATAATCTGGATAAACAGTTTAAAAATCTAGATTAAATTAATTATGAATATAAAATGTTTGAGTTGGGCAGGAATAAATCACATAAACATACAGCATGAGAATGGCCACTTAGGGAGAAGTTCAGCAGGAAAGAAACTATAGTGCAATATAAACAGAGTATTAGTCAACAATTGTCTTGCTATTATGAAATCAGTACAGGAACTGAGAATCCAATTCTGATTATCACACTACCATAAATTTGTGGCACATTTTGAGAGTGTTCAGAGGAAACCATTTAAGGTGATGTTCAGGGCTCTGTAAAATACTACCTGAAAGGAAAAGCTAAGACTACTTGGGACTGATGAGTTCAAAAAAAAACACCTGTAGAAGGGGAGAAATTAACATCTTTGTGGATAAGAAAGGATGTCAAATATTTGGAAAGTGTTGTATGGTAAGAACAGTGAAGCACAGAAATAGATGGACTTGGAAAGTTGCAGAGTCTCCTCCAGATCTCAGACCAACATCTCTCAGAAATGTCCTAGGTATGGAGATCCTGCCTCTAGGCAGGGGAAAGAACTATACAACCTCTTGCAGCCCTTCCATCCAGTGGGTGATACTGGGTGCAAAGCAGCACAAAATTATGAGCCAAGAGCACCACAACAAGAAAGGGTGCTTCTGAAAACACAAAATGAAATTACAGCATCTTCTACTTTTCTTTTTGTTCTATGCAAAAAATCAAATAAAAATCCCCACCATCGCCGTGAATAGCCACCTCCTCTCAAAGAATCTGTACTCCAATTTCACCATTTGCTGCCATGTACGTCTCCCACACAAAGGACTTTTACATAACTCTGGCTGCACTGCAAGGTTTGATTCAGGGCCAACAGCTGCTTCATGCCTTTCAGAACAGACTGCTGGACAAGCAAAAGCAGAAAGAGGCTGGCATAAGGAAAACAGCACCTTTGTTTATAAAACAAATACTACTTTGGAATTTGAAAACTTTTCAGTCAAAGAATTTCCTTGTCATAACACCACATGAAGTGGCCCATATTTATAAGAGCACATTAGAAAAGAGTATCTAGGATGTGAGATGCTATTGGTGTGATATTTGCCATTATTTCAGTGTAGAAGGAGGTCAATGGATATTGGGAAATCTCAAACAGTGGTGAGTTACCCTGGAATTCAAGTCATGATTATGAAGACTTGATGACTAGCCCAGATGATAGCCAGGCTGAAATTACCAAATGAATGAAACCCATTCTCAGAGACAACAGCCTGTGTCCAGCAGTAGACGTTAACTGTGAAGGGAACTAGATCATTTGCTGTGAAAGGAGATAATCAATAGGTGAAGGCATTAATGAGACATCTGAGGATTAAAGGATTAAAGTTACTGGCTGTGGTATGCAGTTCCCCCTTCAGAAGGAAAACAAATAGAAGTCTTGGAGCTTCTACCAAAGACAATAAAAATATTAAGCAGGAGAATGTCATCCATTATGTTGATCAGATAAGTATTAAGAGTCATCATGAAGGCTGAAATAACACCTTGCCTTTCATTTCTGTTATTTACCTCCTTAGCAAAACCATTCTTAGAAGAAATGTTGGCAGAACTGATCGCTATTGAGGACTTTCACTTAGCAATAACCATACAAGAGAGGGTCACTAACAAAATTTTCCAGCAACAGTGCACAAGACTCAGCTGAAGGATTCCTTTAAGGACAAGGAATTGTCTTATTTTATGAGACTAAAATGGGACAAGTACATGAACAGTGGCTTGGTGAAGGCAAACCCGGGAAAACACATTGCCCAAAATTACACGTTTGAAGCATAGCTCATGACTTCATGTGTGATTATTTTAGAGGTCGGCACCCAGAATAAAGAATAAAAATCACAAGTCTGTTTTTCCTAGATCCTGTACTGAACTCCTATTCCATGGTCCATTTCTTCCAGATGAGACGGTAACTTCCCAGTACTTACCAGTCTGATTTAAACAAATTTGAATACAGGAGGAGAAGGGCAGCACACTTTATCTGTGTTCACACTGGAAGGGATGGACTAGCAAGAGGCCTTGTAGTGCGGGAGCTCTGTACAGTGTCCAATGCAGGGACTCTATAAATTACAGTCTTCTCTTTTATTTTTAGTTGATCTAATGCAATGTGTCACTTATAACTGTACTCTTTTCCATAATTAATGATGTCTAGGAAAATATTCTGAAATTCTCCTCTGATAAGCACCTAGACAAACTTGATGTTTCCCCTCCAAAACACAGACGAGGATGTTAAACTGTTTTCACCCCCACATCCCCCGAGCCATGAGAAGTACCAGATCCGTCTCTGCTGGGTCAGACTAAGCCCTGGTTCACCACAAACTCTATGCAGTACCGACAAATGATCTCCATAGTAAATGATGCAAATAAGAAATGTCAGCATGTTCCAAAATTCCTCACTTAATCTTATTGCCAGTTGTATAGTCTGGATAATCAGTAAATAAATCCCTCTAACTTTGCTCAAATCCTTAGGGGCCGAATACACAGAAAGCACTTTCTAATTCATTCTCATTAACCTTCCCAGTTCTAAACAAAGCAATTTCCTCCTTTTCTTAGTGTCTGAGTTTTCCACTGGCCTCTGCAACACCTGATTTAGCAGCAATGATTTCTCACTTGTGATTGCTGTTTCGAACTGGCATTGTTCTTTCTCCTCACACACATGCTTGCTGCAATAGCACAAATCAGCAAGATTTAAAACCTCCCATTCTCAAGTTTGAAGCCCCTAAAGGGAAATTACAGTTGTGATGCCAAGGAACACAGTCGTACGTTATTTGACTTTTCCTCGGCCAGGCTGACAGCAGAGGGGAGGGAGGGAGGAAGGAAAGAGGAAGGGAGAGGAAGATGGCATTTTAATAGCACCCACACTGATTTCACACAGTTGGATCACTGTACTCTGGAGCAGCACCATTTCCTTTCCCCTTTGCCTCACACTCAGTCAGTCCTGAGGAGCCAGGCTCTACGGGAAGGATTCTCAATCTTTTTCTCCCAGCACAGACCTCATCTCAGTACAGAAATCTGTCTTGTGGACACTTCCCCTCGCAGGCTAGCTGGCTAGCCCTGCCTTTACCCCAATTTTTGACAGACCATTACCAACTCAAGTCTTGCACAGACCACCCCACCCGCATCCCAGATGTGACTAAATAGGCCAACATTCCTGCCACGACAAGATGGATTATCCCCCCATCTCTCACCCCAATTCTCACAATCTCTGTAGCACCCCTAGCAATGGCTTATCTGAAAAAAATGAATAGGAGTAATATAATTAATCCAATTTGGCAACTGGACATACAAGAACCACCAGCATCTTACAGAGATAAATCTACCTTCCCCAGATGTTAGTCATATGCCAAACACACCTTGGCCAGAGTTCTCGTCAAAATATTTCCTTTGATATTTCAGGTTCTAGGATTGAAAGCTCTTGTACACATTAATGGGTTTTCCATAAGCCGCAGAGTCACAGTGGTCTACAAATTCTGGCAGGAACTCCTACCTCAGTAGAGCATCACTGATCACCACCATCCATACTCCTCATTTAAGAACTCCTTTAACTTTGCAAATAAAATTTGGGCTGCAACATTCCTGTGGCAGAAAAGCCTCATAACAGACCAGGAGAGGAGTCTGAATGAAGTGTAATAAATATTGCTAAACAAAAGAAAATCACCGATCTAGGAGCATTTTGGACTCATGCCACAAGAACGTAAATTGAAAATTATTGGGTAAAATTATTTTCAAGGGAAGAAGTGAGTTGCGAGCAACTGTGCTGCACATAATCCTGGATCAAATGAACTTAGATATTACTTTATGACATGGTTTCCTTTTTGATATGCCCAAACCCTTCTAAAAGGGTCTATACTCTATAAAACCAGTAGAAAATGAAAGATTTTTTTTCCCTAAAATAAAAGTAAATTATACTTAAGAGACAGCGAGATTCTAGTATGTTAATACACATGTCCAAAAGCAACAAACATAAAGACTTCATGTTATAAGACCACAGGCTTGTTGGCACAAACTAAAATGAAACTATAAAGTTTAAACCTTAAGTCACACTGACCTCTCTGTGAGGGAATTAAAGGACATCAGTGATCAGCACTCTGCCCTGAGGTCCAAGCAGACACAATACAGAGTTTACCTTCCCAGTTAAGATCACCCAGCTTTACTGTTGCCGAAAACAACCCTAACCTCCCACTTCAGCTGGATGTTTTTGCAAATTAACTTTTTAAATGACCTACGGCATTTCCAGTTCAAAGGTTTGTTTTCTTTTTTTTTTTTTCCCCTTCTGTTACTGGTCAGCAGCAAAAGGTAAAGTCAAGACTCATCTGACACCTCCCATTTCTCAGCTCTTGCACAGCAATGTACAGTCAAGGAACCGTGTCCTTGTGGCAGCACAATGAAAAGGTAAACTTCTTTCAGACAGGGAACTCGGACACATCTCATACCCACACTCCCAAGGATCACAACTTTTTCTGTTAAGAGGAGAAAACACTGCCACGCCATTAGGGCTAGCCCCTCTCTTTTAAGAAGGTTTATGCCTGCTGAGCAGAGCTGGGTAGTAAGAGTAGTAGCGTAACGTATCGTCCCAGTGACTGCATGTCTCACAGTGCAGTTACAGATACAAAAGTTTCACTCTTCTTCCCTCACGCTTCTATTTTAAAATGTTTTCTGTAATAAAACTACTGTGAGACAGCTAAATTCAAGGGCGGGCATGGAACTTGAACCCATGGCCTTCTGCCTTAGAGGTGAGACTATTTCTAACCGAGCCAAAGTGACACATACATAATATGCTCTCAAGGTTTTTAGAGAGCTCTGTCATGATTTAAAAACACTAGGTCTTTGTGGTACAAACCACAGTGCAGGAAAGAACTGGGGCTCCCTTTTTACTGCTAATTTTAGCCGATGGATTGTTTATAATCTCCTGCAAAATATATAAAGCCTTATTCTGCCTTAAGCTACGAGAGAAGTCTTTCAAAACTGATTCTTAATTATAGTGTTCCCCTGCTAGATGGGATGGAGGCAGGTTCCAAAATTGTGTCAGAGTATATGAAGTGATAAAATGAGGATGGGCGAGCTATTTTTAAACACACTCAAAGACTTTGAGGTCAAAATCCCTGAATTTATAGCCTTATGGCCACATTAAGACCCCTGGATTATTAAGACCTGCATGGTGAGATTCAAGTATCATTTCATTTGAGACACCCTCTGGCTTCAGAACATGTGTTCCCTACCAGTCTGCCTGCCAAACCAGGGCCCCCCAGGGAGCCACCTTTAAACACAGGTTATATCCCTACTGTAGACAGGCATTTGGGAGACAAAGGGGATGAGATGCTTCCACTGCAGCAGTGTATTCCCTCCTCCTCTTTGTTCCCCAAGGTATTTTGCAAGTGAGGGGCCTGCCTTTCCAGATGGGCAGGAAGCAGTGGGTTAGAGAGAGTTTGAGGAGCCTTAAGCAAAGCAGGTAATTGCTCCTTACCCTACCCAGTCTGGAGAGCTAACACAGCCTCGGGTCCTGGTGCATTCCCTTGCCACAGTCGTGTTTCCCACTTGCAGAGGGCAACTGGGCATCTGCTGCTGGAACACGATGGAGAGCTGCTGCCCAGTAACATTCAGCCTGATTTAAACAAGTGATCCTACACAGTTTCTTCCCCACCACAGGGAGAGAGGCTTTACTACAACTGCTGAAACAGGTCTTAAACTTTTTAGAAAATCCAAATTTGTAACAAAATCATTATTCTGCTCACGGAAATAAACCGCATACAGGCAGCACCTGGGAAGGAACTGGCACCATCTTTGCCCCAAGAAGCTTCCCAGCACTGTCAAGTAACACTCCTGATCTCAGTTTTGATTCATGGCACCATCTGGTTAAGTGAAAGCTGTCGCCACTGGCTTCTTTCCAGTAATGATCAACATATACCATTTTTTTGAAAAAGGAAAAAAAGCTACCAAGTGAGGAGAAACCAACTGGACAGACTTTCTTTGTCTTACAAGTTGAAATGCAAATAGCTCTCAGACCTTTTTCTTTGTCCTTCTTAACAGTCTACAAAAGCTTTAGGCCTTCCTCTGGAGGCCAAATCAGCAGCAGCAAAGGCTTTAGGGCTCTGAGGACACTGCAAAATGATTTGCACCATTTACATTGTTCATTTTGTAACTGAGGTAAGGCTTTATGGGAAACCATTGCACAGAGATGAGCTATTACTCTGGAAAAGACCAGACAGGGGCTAGAAGTGTCAGAGGAAGACAAAAGGCTCTAAAGTTATTTTCAGGTGAGTGGTTTGTCCAATTTCTGCAATTGCATTTACCTAAGCATCACCTAAACTTGTCATTTTTTCTGTTTGGATTTCCATGCTGTGATGTGTAACATAAAATACTAATGAATTGTAGATGGCCAAAGTAGAAGTAAAAACATTAGTCAAAACAAAACTCAAATAGTTTCTTGATTGCTTATGGATTTATAAAGCAAAAAAACCATGTAACATCCACAAAACAGAAGCTTTGTAAAAAAAGGCTTAGTACAAAGAAGGCCTAGTGAGCAGTTAAAAAAAATAATCCAGTGTTCTTGTGTCTGTTAGTAATTAACATACACTCGTGTTTCAATCAAAAGGAATTACTGAAATGGGTTCTGGTTTATACCTATCAGAAGACTATGATGTACTTATTGACATGAGAGGGTCTCCCACTTGGACCAATGCTGAATGGATCCATGTTTCTTACATAGGCATTTTGCAAGTATTTCATATTTTTACAAATCCATGGTACTTGACCATCCTATAAGCATTAAAGACTCATTCTTTCCTAACTTCCCTCTTTTGATCTGAAAATTTTTACCATTACACTAACAATGTGGTGAGTTCAGAGACGCTTTCTCTCCTTCAGGTCAAGAGATGTCATTTCTACATGGCTACAGACACCCATTACTTACCTGAGAACTGTTCCCTTCAGAAGTTGGGCCTTACCCATCTCCAGCTGCAGTCACGAGGAATCTTCCTCCCAAACATCCACTGCCATTTACTCAGACTACACCAACCACTTCCTTACATTTCAGGAATGGCAAAACCAGTTTTAAAGCTTTTTCTACAGGTGCCCTTCACAAATTTGATTTTAGGACACACAGAATTCCTGAACTTGGCTCTGCACCGCAAATCACCTTTCAGTGACATCCTGCATCCCACTCTGCTCCCACCAAAGCCCCTGGCAAAATTCCCACCAAATTTAATAGTCCTGTCTTATTCCCCCCAATCCCTAACCGAGGTTAATTTCTTTTCTCCAAGTATAAACAGAAATCAGCAGGTAAAAAAGTTGTGTCTAATGTAGCACTAAGGCTGTGGAATTCACTCCCATGTGAGAATGGCACAATAAAGTCATTTGTTTAAAAGTAAATTGAAAACATTCCAGTCCTCTCAGGCTTACAACTATTAGCTTTAGTTTCTGCACAGCACTGTAGAATGTCTGGCATCAAAGGCACTTTGTACATTGCACTGAACTTGTATTGGACACTGTTAGTGGACCATTAATCACAGCGAACAAAGATCCCATGCAAACACGAAAAAGGACTGACTTTTTCACATGTTCAGCACGGACTAGAAAAGGTTAACACCACAGTTTTCTGGATACTACACATTTTGAGACATGAAGTGTTGACAAGGCATCTGAGAGGGCAGAGATCTTTCAATTGATAATTGCATATTCCACATGAAACAATTCTTATTTGTGCCTAATACTCTCTAGAATTATACAGAAACATACCTCAGTATAAACCAGCACAATTTAAACTCAGATGCTTACAAACTTATGTACTTCTTTACACCCACACACAGATACCACACGTGTGTGCAGGGACAACGGTTATTGGCAAGAAAATCAGCAGTGATGTGAAGCATGTTCACATGAACCATGGATGACCATGGCTGGAGAAAGTGAAGGCTTATGTGACACACATGCTCAAAGATCAACCAGCCTGAGGGAATGCGACTGTATGTTTGGAAGGGGAATAGGAACTGAACCAGTATAAAAATGAAAAGTCCTGACAAGGAAAACCAGTCAGTGGTCAGGCAAGCAGCAAAGGAGGCATGGAGGGAGGACCGTGGTCTGGAGTCACAGGCTGTATTTCAGTGTGCAATTTACTGATAACATCAAAGGAGAAAATGCTGTGTTGCAGGAGGGTGAATTACTGCTTTCACCTCCTCAGGGCTGTCATGGGCAGTTTCTTGTCACCCAGACCAGAGCAGGGGAAAACCTGAGTCATTGGTCCTGAAACTTGCTATTTGACAAGATGATTTCCATTGGGTTCCTCAGAGTATTTTGACTACCGAGCTTTCACAGGCAAAAGTTCTTGCACTCTAGTACCAGCTGTCTCAGCTGAAACAAAACTGACTCTATCATTACCATTCTTTCCTAACCAGGACAGCAGATGTGAAGAGAAACAATGAGGGAATGAATCGGTACCCTCAAAAAAGAGATACATTGTGCAGCATCTCCTAAAAGTATCATTGATAAGCACCCACACCCATTTATCAGCTCCCAGTCATGCAAAAGCTCCTGCTAGTGCCCATGGAGGGGGTGCAGAATCACACCATGAAGGTATCAGCACGGTACTTGAGTCCGTGCAACAGCAAGAGCAGCACCCACACATAACAAAATAGGAGGAAAAGCAATGCAAGCACAGCCTTGCCAGTCGAACCATGACGGCATAAAAGACTTTTGAAATGCTTCTAAAAAAAGACAAAAAGTCAAATCAAATAAAATCAATCAATCAATCAATAAAAGATGGCAGAGCGTGCCAGGCTCAGTAAGTTAACTGATTTTCTGACTACGGGGAAACTTGACAGATCTTTGGTCCAGCAAAGTGATATCCTTAGGAGACTGGCAATTAAGTTTATAAAGATGATTACTAATGATAGAATGGTACAGTAAAAAAAATTGCCTAACAGATAAATAAATGATAACATGAGAAGAAGAACTAGCAGCCTTGAAGGATTTCACCGAAGTGTGAAATCTCAGTCTCACTGAAATAGTGTGAACTTGCCACTTAAATTTTTTTCTGCTCGTAACAAAAAATTATGAGGTACTGTGAACACAAAGGGGGACTGAACAGTGTCCTGAAAGACATGGATAACTTTGAGGACTGGAAAAACAGAAACAGGATAAAATAATAGTTATATGCTGCCAGACGAATGAGCTGCTGCGCTGGACCAGGAGCTCATCAGGTAGCAATACAAAAGGAAAAGAAAACCTAAACACTTCTAACTAAGCATCAGATAATTCTGAGATGCTGCTAGAATGTGGCCATGAAAAGACCAAATGCATTGGTAGTCTCGGTTATGAGCAATGCAGGTCCAATAGAGGAAACACCGTTTTGTAGGGTACTGGTGCGGTCCTGTCTGGATCACTGATGGAGGAGGCTATGTGCCTTCTGATGAAAGATAGTGCTTTACATTTCCCTTGCTTCCAGGGTTGCTGCACTATTTCCTTAAGAGTCAAATGAAGCTGCACGTCCAGAACAAGAGGATTTTATCACAACAGCATTGATACTGCTTTTTCGCCTCCACAGGATACAGCACTGCAGTCTTTGGGAGCCCTAGACAGTTAAACTGAAATAGCTCTGCATCTTATATGAACTATATGGCTCTCTTCCTTCCTCCCCCACAAGGCCCTTGTCCATGTTCCAAAGCATACTCCCCTGCCTCCAAGCTGGAAAGGGCTCTGCATCAGCTCCCCCATTAAGCTGGGGAGTATATCTAGGAGGAAAGAGCAAAGATATTTGGTTAGTGGTCTCCAAAAGCTCTCATGCACACACTGATCGACACAAAGCTGCCTCTGCTGCTTATTGCGCCTGGGAAAAGGGGAATGTGGCCTTTGGAAAAGACTTTTCTTAAGAAGCTACTGGGCATGGAGACTGTTGTTTAACCAATTTCTTCAGTGAGGGCTGGAGAAGTACTGCATGTTCCTATGGACTTGTGCAGTGATTGAGGGAGCCTGGTCAGACTAGCGTAGAGAAGTGGTGCAAGGAAACAATCTCTGCCCTTCCAGGCATGATTTTCTCGTTCCTGTCTCCAAACTGGAGGATCAGTCCTGTGAATCTTCACCTTCCTCAGGCTTGTATGTAGGGAGGAGAGAAGCTTGGCCATAAAGAGTAAACTGAACGGCAGGAGGAGCAAACAGCAACTGTCACTGTCAGTACAGTGAGCTGGTTCCATGGGTTGACTTGCCACCTTCTATCACCCTTCATCCAACCTGGTGAGAGGGCATGATGCTCGTGTGAGAACAGCAGGCAGCTGAAAAGGCAGGTAAACAGCCGACTGCAGATCTTGATGGTCCTGTTACCACGTGGGCTGCTGGTTACAGCTTCCATGTAATGGAGAGGTGAAGGAAAAACTTTATGAGACCCAAAAATTAACATTTAAATTGATAAAAGCAAGTTGGACTGACTCATTACTAAGTATCACATCAGAGACAATCACCTGTCAGTGACCAGTCTCATCTAACAGAATGTTACTTTAGAATTATTGGAGGATCAAATGACATATTTGAGGATCTGCTACTCCAGTTAAATCTGCATATCCATCCAGTGAAAACTTCTGGGGTGTTTATCAGAAGGGGAATGGTAGAATGTGGTGAGAGGGAGGTGAATGCCTTAATATATAATTTATTTTCTGGCTATCTTCCTTTCATAAGAAAAAAAAAAGAGTTCGGCTTAAATTACAGGCATGTAGACAAGCACACTCAGTCCCGGAAATTCATCCTGCATATTGATTAATAGTGAAACTATTAGAGCTTTAGCATGAAAAATGGGCTAGGCTTCAAGTGAAGATCGCCTGTAGCTAATGATGCAGAGGAATGAACATTTTCATTCCAGCTCAACCATTCCTGTTCCTGTGAAAATAAAGAAATCCCATCCTGGGTTATGAAAAGGACTCAAAGAACCCTGCATACTTCTTGGCTTAAAATAATGCCATGCATTTTAACAAATCTGTGTATACAGGCTATGTTACCTGTGAAGTCAGACACATGTATAATTACACACACGTACATGCAGAGTATAAATATCTGAAGTGAGGTCAGGGAGCAGAAGAGAAGTTGGTGACCATAACCTAGAATTTCACATGTACAAGCACATTACAGAGTCACTAGATTTTAACATAGCTTCTGTCTCAGGCTAAAAAAACTAGAACGTAATAAGAAAACACCGCAAGGAAGTGCAGCGGGCTACATAGCATCTGCCTGGCAAGGCTGCCTGACATAGGAGGGACTTGCCTGGAGATCTCCCTGTGGTTCAGCCCCTGGCGCCATCAATTGGGCTTGAAATCAAAAGCAGTGGAAGGAGGTAATTAAAAGTGACTCTGCACTGCTCCACTGGCAAAAGACGACTCTGCTGCAGCCACCAAAAGAGGGTGGGAAGGGACTCAGGGGTATGTAAGAGAAGGCATGTGTGTCTCCAGCTTTAGTGATTTCCATTATGGAAACGCAGCACTTCACAGCTTTTAACCTTTATGCCGCTGAAGTCCAATATCAACTTTTTGTTTTAATTTCAGCACATAAAATGCCAACTCCAGTTTGCCTAATGTCAACAGCACATTCTCTCTAAGCCACTAGTAAGGAGCAGAGTTGAAAAAGCACCACAAGGCAGAAAGCTGTGAAGTGGGATTACATACAAGTAGTGATTGCCACCAGCACTGCTGCTGGCTAGACCAGCGATTTTCAAGACTATGGAACTCGGAGAGGCTGCAGGGGAAGGCCACAAGGTTCAAACCATCCTGTTGGCTACAGTAACAACTATTAAAAGAAATTAAAAGAAAAGTCAGACCCCAGAAGGAGCGGTGGACACTGTGTTCCAACTCTAACCAGCTGAAGGAAAGTTTATATAAAAACAATCACTCGGTGAGTGACTCACAGGGAAAGAATTCCTAAGCTTTCTTCAGGGAAGCCCCAGAAAATAACATGTCTGAAAACACATGAAGATGGTGTTGTCTGTTCTGTTATGATACTCAGTCCACATGATAAAACCTTTGGCAGCAGAACGACCTACTGAGCACAGTTCTCTTTGGGAAACCCAAAAACCAGTAAGAGCTGCCGTGGCTGCCTGCGAAGCCTGCCTCATATTGTAGCTCTCGTGTGACATGTCTAATGCAAACTGGGAAGAAATGAGAAAAGAATGCTTTTTGTTACAACATTGGAGAGTGCTTCTCTGTTGACTAGACGCAGTCGTACTCTCAAGATACATAAATGCCTGGATTTCAATACATTCTGCATCTTTTATAACAATAATGTTATGGATTCAAATATCCTGCCGTACTATGCCCAAATAAACTGAATGAAAACCTCGCTGCATGCGCAGCCTCTCTGGGATATGTTCTCAGACACACAGCAGGCTGTGCAAGAAATAGTACTGTATCCAGAGAAGGGATGGATATCACTTGCAATGTGTAACAGCTTTGGCTATGAGGGGTTTTTTTTCTTGCATATTATTTCTTTTTTCTTCTTCTTCTTTTTTTTTTTTTTTTAATTTAGGACAACATTTTGGAAGCCTGTTGTGTGATTTTAAGCATATCTTCCAGCAAAGAGACTTTAAAGTCAGTAATGTAAGTTTATAAACATAAGAGAAATGGCAGTGGTTTCCAAACAAATGACCAGAACACTGTGACATCTGAACTTGGACTGACTAAAAAACTGCTGTTGGAGATTCCAGGTAGGAATATTAACAAAAGCATTCTCTGTCAAGCAGAGCTTACATACAGAATTATTTTTTAATTAGTTTTTGCAGATGTCCAGGAGAAAAGAGTGGAAACTTGGTAGCAACTTAGTAATTTTACCTTGCTCTCTAATGAGTTTTTTGCTCGTTAAGTGTGAATGTGGATATTTTAATTTGCACTGGAAACCTCCCTTGCCCAAAGTTATTCCTTTTCATAATAAATATAACATGTTCTAATTTATGCTGCTCTCCATATTTTGAGCTGCTGTAAATCCATAGCAGACTCAAGAAATTTTCCAGGATATAGCCAGAAACTTGTCAAGAAACAAACTGAAGGTTGGAAGCATTGAAAAGTCATTCCCAA
Organism: Aegotheles bennettii; assembly: GCA_013398125.1. Classification (NCBI taxonomy): domain Eukaryota; kingdom Metazoa; phylum Chordata; class Aves; order Caprimulgiformes; family Aegothelidae; genus Aegotheles; species Aegotheles bennettii. Next base: position 302,795 of record VZRW01001675.1, read on the forward strand.
AGGACTGTGAAGTTACCATAGTAAAGCAGTGTTTTTACCAAAATGCTCAGCAACAAAAGAGGTAGCATCGCTGATATTTGAACTGTACTTTTCCATTGTCACTTGGGGGTTGAATTTGGATGGAACAGGGTATTTGTGACGATCTTCCAGGTATTTGTGACTATCTGTAAACTCTGGTAGACAGCTTAATGCTCTTCTGTATATGATGAAATACAATTTATAAAAAGCTATGGCAGAACAGCCTGAAGGCCACAAATACTGAAGAAGCAAGAGCTTCACACAGACAAAAAGCAGCTGCAAGAAAGATACAAGTAACTGCTTTAAAACAGGAGCATCCTTTAGGTGAAGGAAACCATTCCAACATCTGAAATGGCAGACTCAACTAGAAAGAGCATAGGCAGGAATGACGGACTAAAAATCCAGCAACGCACAAGAGGAGCAGGTCACACTGAGAAATGCTGCAGCCCTTTATCTTCCATGGAATGGCAACATTCCTGAGCATTACCAGAGAAAAGATGTGTATTTAAGTACTCCATTGTAAATTTGAGTCCCCTTACTTTACTGTCATGTTGCCCACAGACAATTACCAGGAACCTGGCACTCAGGACAGCTGTTTCCAAGGACCCACTATCTACAAAGGGAGGGTGAAGTAGTCTACAGTCAAGAGATCCGGACTTGGAAGAAATAATCACAGATTACTCTAGACACAGATCGCTAGAAGTGCATGCAATTCCCCAGTGGGATCCCATCAGACAAGATCTGAATTTTGATGGGAAAATACTGATACTTGTATATACTAAAGGAAACCCATTCAGCGTACCTGAGCAAAGACACTGGAGTTCTTTGAATACACATACACATATATTCTTGGGTAAAATCCTTTGAAAAGATAGTTTTCCAAAGTTTTTCTTTTTCTCCTTCAATAAACCAACAAAAGGATGGAGAAATTCATATGTATGATTACATCTAGGCTAGTTCATAAGGATTACTGACTTTAAAACACTCGAACAACTTGAACACTTGACCCAGCAAAACCACTTGAGAAAATTTCCAATCATATTTTAAGCTGAGATGCTTCCATCAGGTAAGGAGGGACACTCAAATGAACTAGAGTCAAATTTTAGAGATGACTTTAAGGGTTTGGTAAATAAGCAGAACAGGAGGATTAATCACCACTTGTTCTTAAAAGACAAGCAGAAAGAAATCACTGCATACTCAAAAGATATTGGAGTGTGGGGTTTTTAAAGAACGAAAGCTGAAGACATCTTGCCAAACCTGCTCCAAACCACTCGTAATAACTGCCTTCTCAGGCTTGAAAAGAGAACTCCTGCGCAAGAAACCATGCTCCTTTTTTACAGAATTCATGTCCTCTGCTAGTCAGACCAGTGACAAACAGGTAGTTTGCCTCAAGACCCTCTGTTTCCAGAAGCACTCCATGGCTAGTGACAAACCTGTAACAAAAAACAAAGAAAGGACACGGTCTCTCATGTCATTCTTTGACTGCAAGGAACCATGGTTTTACTCTAAGTTTGTAAAATGGGATCCTGGTTCACAATTGCAGCTTCTAGACAAATAGTATCTATTCACAGTATTAAAAACAGCTGCTGGAAAGGCACCATGCTGTGGCTTATAAAAGACACTGTACAAATAAGATGGAACTAAATAAAAGAAATACAACATGGGACAGAAATCACAGACCCAATCAGACAATACCAGGAATGGTTCTAGGAAAGGAGAACTTTATTTTAGCAGAACACTGTAAAATTACAGAAAGTGCAGAAAAACCCAACAGTCCCCTAAAAACATACAACACTAAGGCCAACACAGCCACTCACAGCAGGTGAAATTCTAACTCTCTGGAAGTCGATGCCATTGACTTCGCCATGACCATCTTCCAGCCTTTCCATCACCTAGATTGGTTGCAATTAAACCATTTCTAAGCATATATATTCACTCATCAGATTAAGAGGTATTTCCTGCATAGGAATATATAACAAGGATCACAGGCAGAGAGTTGATGTTTTCAAACTTTTGAAGACAAGTGAGGGACAAGCTTCCTAAAGCAAGAGCCTTGATTTTCACCATACCAAGGACAACACAGATGGTGTAGAGGACTGCAGATAATGCACTGTTAGCCTTAGCTTTAACATTTTGATCAGCAGTGAGACTTTAACCAGAAGCCATTGCTCTAGAAGTAAAGAAGGTCTACAAATGAGGGTAAGAATCTACCTTTGCATAGGACATCGGTTACTTGTGCGTACATAGAGACATACATTGGCCCACATATAAATATACCAACTTTGGTTCACATATAATCCCACAGCTGTAGACACCAACACATTTCAGGTTGCCTGCTAGTGTCATTGTTCACAGTATCACACCATTCCCTACAGTGAAGCCCTCAGCTGAGGAACAGCAAGGAACCATGCCCATAGAACTCCTTGGTGCACTGAGCTGGCATGAAAACGTCACAATTATTGAGTGTTTGCAGCCAAATCTTGGGTCACAGGTGATGTGAAAGAGAGGTTGAGCTATTTGAGCATGCCTGACTGCATACAGCTGAAAAGCAGATAACAGGGTGGCCTCTGCCATTTTGTTCACTGTCCTCACGGCAGAGCTAAGGACAATCTCACCCATAATGCTTCTGAGAATTTGCTATCTGAATCAGCCAGGTAACCTTTAATAACTATAATTTAGAATTATGGTACAGTTGTTTCCAGACCATGGTCCTGAGCAGCTACAGACTGCTTCTACACTGTGTCTGGAGAACACAGCTAGGGACAACTGGCCTGTGACTGAAGAGGCTTCGCTTCATTATATGGAGGCTCCTGCTTCCACTGGAAAATATCCAGCTCTGCAAATCAAGCAGTTTTAAACCACCAAACTACAATCGAATGCCCATTTACGTTGCATAAGACTGATTTTTCTCACAGACTTTATCTTCCATGCTCTGGATTATTTTCTTTAGTTGATTTCCCTAAACACCCTTAGGTATGCTGCCATCCAGTACAGAAACCCCAACTGTTGAACAGGTCAAGATAATACTGTGCAAAAAACGTGACTGGAAAGTTTGAATATCTGCTATTTAAAGGGTCTGATAGGGGCCTGAGACCTTGTGCCATGGTAACTCTGTATCTACACACCACAGAGCTTATACCTATCCAAATAATTTAACACAAGTCATTTGAACTTAGTACCACATTCAGTGGCATATAATTCCCTCTTCGAATTAAAAATGAAAGAGGAAATGTAGAGACTGAGTTTAAAAGAGAAATAAGGAAAAAGAGTAAGACTATTTGTTTCTCAACTGCAGAAACTGAGGTTTTAGGAACAAGGGTATGAAAATCACCAAAGAAACGCACTGATCAAACACCACAAAAAGTCCAGAGCCAGCTCTTCCTGGTAGGAATTCCCAATTCTCCAAAATCAGCACACTCAAGATACCAAATGTCATACCAGAGAAGGACAGGGAAGATGGAATCAGTCAATCAAAGGCCACAATGGAACTGGGAAATAGGTGGGACAGGAGGTGAGGAGTGACCTCAGAACAGGAACATGTGACATCATAGAAAGGCAGTTACATGAGTGGAGAACACAGCTCCAGAACGGAGGATTTTACACACAGAACATTGGACTTGAGTCTAACTGGGCATACAGAAAGTAATTACAAACCTATCTCCACAAAAAAAGATAGATCTGAAAGGTTAAAGAAATCCAGGATGAACTATGCATTGACTAGACATTGCATATCTTAGTTTTCATCCAAAACGGAGTCAGGGAAAACAGCATTCAGTTTCTCCTGATCATCTTGTTTTCCTTTGTAAATGAGAAAAAAGAAGTATCTGGCTGTTCACCAGCTGCCCTCCACCCTCCTGTCCAATGACTGCATTTCCTGTTATACTGTAAATGCTATGGAAGGGTGAGCCTGGCGACATTTTTGGCAGAAAAAAATATTTCAAATTTTTATTTATTCCCAATTACTACTCAGGAGTAGTTTTTTGTGCAATTACTGACTTGGAAGGCAAGGAAGGTATTTTAGGATTGTCCCAAAGCCTTGCAATACCTTCGAGTGCAATACCTTCTGCACAGTCCCTTTGTGGGTGACCCCATACTGTTGCACTAAAGGGGCAATCAGACCTTCCTGACTGCAGCTATTCTGAGACCTGAAGACAGAGGGACTCCAGCTGCAGACACCAGCCTGGACTCCAAAGTACCTTTCTGGCAGAGATTGGTGCAGTATGGTCCAGAAGCACCTTCCTCTCCGCCAGCCAACTCTCAGCGCTCATTGACCAGGGCTGGGAAAGCATCCTTAGAAGTCAGACGCCTTCAGTGCCTTCCCCAGGGCCAATCCCACTGTATGTCCAGAATAGGGCTGACACTCATGCTCCATGATCTGAAACTTCACAACCAGAAAGTTTTTACCTTTCTGCAGAGCTTCAATGAAATCCTTCATCAGAGTGGAAGTGGTGCAAATATTAGCTGCGCCGTAAAGAATGAAGAATTTAAAAATATTTTCAATATACAGATGCCTTGCAGAAAAGAAAAAAAAATAAATACCGCGAATACATGGCAGAAATAAAAAAAATGTTTGCCCGTTTCTAAATTTCCTGGAGTTTGCTTAATGTCAGCAGTCCTATTTAATAGCAGAAATGTAAAACACTGTGACAGCTATTGAACCCCCGACCCCTGATAGGCAGTTACCAGCTTTGCCGGGACTGGTTTTGAAATCACTCAGTCCGTTAGCCTGCATCTTGTTACAGTCAGTACAACTGATGCAATACTATGAATCTCTTTTTCCCTCTACATTTTTAACTCTCTCGTGCCAACAATTATTTTACTCTTACGAGAATATAAACCAGGGCTGCTCTGTTTCTTGGGGAACATTTAGGGGACAAGCTCGCATCTAGTTTTTGTTTGAACTAGTAAATATTTAGGAAAATAAGATGACAGTTTTTATCCAAAACATGTTTTCACAGCCTTGAAACAGTGAGGCAGCAACAAAGGGACTGAAAAACAGCCTGCCATTTCATTTCCTCCCTGTATTTTGGACTGCTTCTGACCCGTGTGCGCGCATGCACACTCACCCTCTTGGTCTGCTCCTTTACACCGTGACTTCATTGTAAAACCCAATTCATCTGTTCAAAGCAATGACTGAAACACTGTCTATAAAGTTATGGCGTTTTTCCACTTAAAAAAAATTAACACTTCTTCATTTAAAAGTTATTTTTAAACCTAGTTGGCCTGAAGCCAGTTTTAGTCATAACTGAAGTGGATTCTTCTCTTGCTAGAATTCAGTATCTTCTTAAATACATTTGTTCGGGGTTTTTTTAAATAAAGCAGTAAAACCAGCAAATGCACAGTTTACACTTCTGCCTACACTGTTTTACCTTCTGACATATCAGCACAGTTTGCTTTTCAACTTACTACTGTGCAACAAACCCAAACGAGTCTTCACTTTTTCTGGTTTAGGAACTTAACTGGAACACGACTTTAGCAATCCCAGAGCAGAACCACTTACTTTCAGTTTGAATCTGGCTGGGGCACTTGTAGAGCATCATCACAGCCAGTAACTGGCTGAGTCACAGTTTAGGCCTGGGAGGTAATTGAAGACCCTTCAGAAACATGGCTGAATTTGAAAAAGAAAGCATCAGAGCCTTATTTCAATGCAAAGATACATATGGCTTCTGGCACTATATCTGCATTTACCTGCCAATAGCCAAGCCTGAAATAGATGAACTGAGGGAGCTGTTATCATATACATAGGTAGAGTGAGTATCCCGACTTCACCAAGTTCCCATTTTCCAGGACTGTCTCAAGAGACAGTAGGACATCTGGTCTTCTTAATGAAACAGTTGATCTGGAATCTAGGTTTAGTAAAACTACCCCTTCCCCTCCCCAGTTGAAAAATAGAGGGCGAGGGAAAAAAAAGAAAGAAAAAGAAAGAAAAGAAAAAAAAATAAATACTTGAATCTAAGCAATTAATATGTCACCAAGAAGTATTTTAAGGAGTAACATGCAAACTGACCTGGCAGGGAGAGTATTTTCCTTCTCCTTTCAAAGGGAATTCTGTTTTCCCAAGAGAAAATTCAAACTAAATTACACTGACTTCTTATTCAGTGAATGTTCACATGCACAGTATTGTCTGCACTGTGACAACTCCACTGAGATGCGAGTATAGGATCTGCACACTTCAGTTCTACGTGTTTTGTAAAGGGTATCAGCAAGCACAGTAACGCAAAATAATTAGAAGATAAGAACTTTGTATTCACTTTATCCACAAAAAGAAATTTAATCAGATTTTCTTTTTTCCAAGTTGAATTTTCTCAAGTCTGAGCTCAGCATTAAAGTGCTTGATCCTTCGAGTTAGGAAGGAATGATTGTCGGGGCTTAAGGACGAAAGTGATTTCTTTATATTAAGAAGTATCACTTTGGGTTTTGGGGGTTGGGGTTTTTTTGTTGTTTTACTGCTCAAGTGCCTAGGGATCTGGAATGAAAATTTCATAAGGCCACATCATCTATCTAATCTTTTAACCTAACAATGTTAGAAGCATAATGAAAATGGACCTCATGAGAATGTCATAGGTTTTGCTGCAGTTGTTTTAAAACAGCAAGCTCTGGAGGGCTGTTTTGGGGAGATTTTTTTTGTTTTTTAAATGCAGTGGATGAAGATGCCCAGCTCCCATGCCTTCAGCACCTGGTCTGAAGCTACAATGATCTGCACAACTCTGTGCAATGCTCTGTTCCTCCTGCCTCTGCACAAGGCTGCCAAGTGGGGTTCAGTTTTAATATTAGTAAGATGGGGCTTGCCAACATGTGCTTGTTGAATGAGGTAGGTCTCCATTACCTCATTCTACACTACCCTTTTACAGATTTTATCCAAGAAAGCTTTTGAAGATATATTTATCTTTAACCATGTGAGAAATCTCACTTACATTAATGACTGTGCAACAATAAAAAGTAAAAATAAAAATTATTAGTAGCTGATGATTATAAACCCTCTTCACTTCCCTTCCCCTCCTTTTTCTTAGGAATTCATTACTCCAATGTTTATTTTTACTTTTGTAAATCTAGGAGTGCAAAGCTAAAGGCAGAGATACAAAAGCAGCCATGATCTGAATGGGTGGGTAGGTACAGGATCTTTACGTACGTACACATGGCACGATCCACAGTATGAATGCCACGCTGGGCAGCAGTAGGAGGGTTACAGCTCTGCTAGCTACCCAGTAAATCTGCACCAGGACAGTAAAGAAGGATCTGAGAAAATATCATTCTCCTCAATGTGCTGTTCCTCTCTTCTCTTGACCCCTTCTCAAAAACTCTCTGGTCGCCTCTCAGGTTTACCAAGTTCATTTTCCATGCCACTAGGTGCAGAAATCTCAAGTTGTTTGTGGGGTTTGGGCCCCTGCAGGCAGCTACATGTCAATTTTATCTGTCTAATTGTGATATTGTAACCTGCAGAATCCAGCATGAATGATCGGTGTTAGAGGGGGGATGGAGCTGGGAATGTGTGCAGATGAGGATACAAGAGTCCTTACAAATAACTGGGTTCAAAAGAAATATCAGGATGGCTTTCTGGAGATTCTTTTTGGAGTAACCTTCTGGCTGACAGCCCAAACAGCTCCACCATCCTCACATCTCACAGGCTTCTATACTTGGCTTATGGGTATCCTGCCTTATGCTGGCAGCTAACATGTCAGAAGCTACTGGTCCTGACCTCCTTGCCCTATAGCTCAGGTTTCTGGAGAGCAGAGCTGGTCCATGCAACTCCTAACCTCCAGACTCTGTTCCTGCCAATGCCAAGAGCTCTTTAGTGCCCCATTTATCCCCATTTCCCTTGACAGACCATCTACAGTCTAACCTCTCTCCTCTGGAGACAGGATCAGCATCCACTGCAGCAGCAAAGCCTTAAGTCAGCATATTGTAAAGAAACATTATAAACATCACCTTAGCATTTTAATGTACACAGTTAACGTTTACATTTCACACTACCTCCTATGTAAAGTCCCTCTCTCCATGCCATCAATACACCACTTCTCTTAACCCCTCCCCACCCAACACTAAGATCCCCTTTTCTCAGGCAGGCCATCAAACCAGAAGATTTTTGGTGCTTCTGAGCCCAGTTACCATGGAGACAGAAGCAGACAAATAGTGGTTAAAAATACAAGACTAAAAGCAGACAAAATTCCCCAACCTTCACTAAAAATCCACCTGGGTTGTTCCCAGGTAGCCCAGAAATGCTTCAAGTTCACAGTGAGATGCTACAGGCAATATTTCAGGGGCTACATTCAACATTTGCTATGAAGCACCTTTTGATGCTCCAGATACATCTTCCTAAGGGTTAATATACCAAAACAGGAAGGCGGAGGAAAAAAAAAAGCATACAAAAGCTGCATAACTTCTTTCCATGGTATGACAAACTCCCTCTGCATCATATTCCAAAAGTGTGAGATGTGCAATTTCCATTCTTAAGCTCAGTTAAAACGGCATAAAGAAGTACTAACCCTAGGAACTGCCTGATTAGTAGTTTATCAGATCAAGATCAGCAAAACTGTCTTTTTATGTGCTGCTTACTTTCAAAAAAACCCTACCATGCATATTTTAGTTCTCCCTCTCCACACCCCACACCCTTCTGCTGCTGTCCAGCTGGAACACATCAAGGGTCTAGAAGCCAAGTCAAATGTTGACCCCACCCTCCTCCATCCATTTTAAGGCACCTTCAAAGCCAGTACACTGATCTAGTTCAGCTTAGCCAACAACGCCAGCAAATCTGTTATTTAAGACTTTAGTGCTGGGTTTTTATAACTGCCCATTAATACAAGCTTTGATGTATGGTCAAAAAATCCAGCTGTAATGAGTTTCATCAGGCTGTAGTAACCTTTCCTCAGAAGGTCTTTATTACTATACCTTCATAATCTTTGCTCCCAATACTGTTTTATAGTATCATTCTTACTGAACCACCTTAAAAAACAACACTCAGCAACACTTAACACATCTCCTCCCCCAAAATTAAAACAAAAAGCTGTTAATAGTTTTCTAGAAGCCACTTTTGCACCCACATTTGTAATAGGGGTTTGTTGTTCAGAATATGCAGGCAATAGTTGTGTGAACCAAAAGAGAAACCAATTTTCCTGATAAAGCCCTCGAGAATGGATTTTGTAAAAGGACAAACAACTTACTTTGTTGCTCCCCTTTGCAGGATGCAGGCAAGGAGGAAAGATGGAAAAAAGAGAAATATTAGATACATTTGTTTTACATACATTCAGTTCTGGAAACAGCTCAAACCAACCGAGGACCTGACTCAAAGAACAGTCACTGAATCCTTTAGTTAGACAGCTTCCAGGGGAGCACAGGACATACGCAAAGGATTTAAAGTTGTAAATTCCCAGTTTTTCAAAATTTCCTCGACACAAACATTCTGATTCCACTTTTGCTTCCTTCAGTGTAAATCAGGAGCAGCTCCTGGGAAGTCAGTGGACACAAATGCAAGGGAGAAGAAAATGAGGCCTGAAATGATCTAGGGATGGGATGGAAGCCAGAGGGATTTTTGTGCGTTAGTAATACTAAACTTCCAGTACGCAAAGCAACCCACTAAACATGTCTGCTTACCCTTGCACGACAGCCACTCCCTACGGCATGCCAACGAGTGGAAAGTTTCACGACCCAATGCTTTTCAAAAAGCAAATATTGAACTTTTAGATTAGTAATAAAAATAAGGAGATGGCATTAGGGGAGAGGGCAAAAGGAACGGATGGTGCTAGGAAGGTAAAGTGTGGAGAGCAAGTTATGGCAAACATCTGTGCGTTTTGTTGGGGTTTTTTTGGCTTTTTTTGGTTTTTGTTTTTTTGGGGTTTTTTAATTGTTAGTTTTGCCATGAGCTGGCATGAACAGTGTATATTATACAATGGGAAGTCAGCCAAAATAAACACCAGCCTGCAGTTGAGAAATACAGTCTGGAAAGGTTAGTCACAAAGTTGTAGTCATTTTTAAAAAAGGAGGTTTTCGGATGCATCAGTCCAGAAACCCAGCAGTAAAGTCAGCTGGTAAATGGATATCCCGTTTCAAAGTGAACCGGCTACAGTGTGATTTATATCAAGTAAGCTGACTTGCATATGCGTTAGAAAAATAAAAATACTGATTCATTGCTATCCGGGTGGCTGTCAAAGCCCACGTCCTGACAAAAGCAAGCCTCCTGGGGGAAGGAGGTGACTTGGCAAACTGCAAAAGAATTCGGGGGCTCACAGAGCAACACTGAGGGGTGATTAAAGAGAGTTAACAAGCGAGTGAATATATGAACGTGAGTGTGCATCCCCATGTGCAGAAGGCCAGGGAAGGCAGGCAAAATGAAGCAAGGAAATGGAGCAATGGCCTTTCACTTTTAATATATTAGTGAGATTTGTTTAGGGAAAAAAAAAAATAAAAACTAAAAATCAACAACCTTGGACTTAGCTTTGTAGGATTAAATTAGTAATAGAGACTTCATATGGGTGGCAGTAAGCACTGAGTCCCATTACCACTGTAATGACACCATTTTAAGTAGCGCTACTAAAAATACAACAGAAAAAATAATATTTGTAGCTGAGAGATCTGCCCCTGGTGAGAATTCAGAACAAATCTCTCTAATTTAGTGACAAATTCTACTTTTCCTGGCACGGCAAAAGGAACCCAGCTAGCTAGGGGCAAGTGCGTTGGGTTTTACACCAGCGTCCTTGTACGAGAGCAGCAGAACTGCTAATGAAAGCACACAGCTTGGCTTTCAAATCCCAGGCTGCGCGCACTGCTCTGGCAGTTACAGAAAGCAGGCCAGCTTCACCACCGCAATACTCCAGGTCCACAGCACTATTAGTCTATTTTTCATTTCTGAGCAGCAATTTTTTCTACTTTTGGTGCCAAAGCCTTGGATGGGATACTCCAAGTTACCAGCTGCGACTCGCACATGCGAGAGCAAGAAGGTCAGCCTGGGAAGGGGCTGGGGTACCTCCTCACCTTTTTAACTCAGGGATTGCAACGCCGTGGGGAAGCACTGAAGCAAACCCAAGTTGCTGCCGTTTCCTGGCAGTCTCTCCCCACATAAAACCATGGTCTCTAAATCTTCAAGGGAGAATAAAAGACTGGGGGGTTGTCTCCAAAACTATTTTATATTGTCAGAGGAAGGTGTGAAACCGAGGCAGGTGCACCGGATATTAATGAAACGCTGCTGATTTTTATTTAAGTTCCACCAGAGCGTCTAAGGTACACTGGGCCTTGGAACTTTTGCTTTGCAAAATTCAAAACTTTAACAATAGACTTCCAGTCCACATTTGGGCCTCTAGTCCCGTAGGAACAAAGTGCTTTGCAAGACTAGAGTAGTGTCAAGCATCTTTCATGAACAGCTGAACAGACTACTGGGTGAATTTTAAGCTGTGGGGGTTTGGAACAATTATATTCACTCCTTTTGTAATGTATAAGATAATTCCAGCTCAAAGGAGAACTGAATTTTGACTCCTTTCTACTTTTGTCTTTCAAGGAAGTCTCTCATCTTGTGTCTGAGACTCTTTTGATAGACCAACTTTAAACAAGAAGAATTTTTTATAAGCTTATTTTGAATACAACATATTTTGAGGGGAAGGGAGAGACAGGGAGACACAGGAAAAGTTCAGAAAACCAACTAGTCTGTCTTGTTTAAAGGTAAATTACCAGATATATGAATACGATAAACATGTCGCAGAATGCAATATTAAACCAGAGGCAGCAACATCCTCTTTTGACATCATTATTAAAACTTGAGCAAGAAAACAATGCTCTACTTTGATCCTAGTAAGTAATTAGGTAACCTATCGAAACTATTCATTGTAAAATGACCTCTGATGGTCTTAGGTAAGAACTGATCTACTGGGACAGGCAACATACTGAAGAGTCATCAAAATTATTTTATTTAAATAAAAGTAGAGTCTCAGATACCTGGTAAGTCTCCTGCTAAATTCGTATTTGACCAATTTTTAAAAAATTATTGTCATCACTGGTTATTCCTACAATAAGTGGAGAATCCAGAAGTTCAAGGGTTCTCTGATTTATCTTTTAATGGTAGCCTTGAAACTTGGTATGAAGAAAGAAAGCTGAGGGTTGTTGTGTGCATAGATAGCAGCTGGAGGAGATGCAGACAGAATGATGCTGGAAGCCATGCAGATATGACAAGTATAAGGGAAACATGAGGAAGAGCAAGACAAAGAAAGATAGAAGACAGCACAAGACCCTGGACTCAGAGAATGTGATCTTCCCACAGAAAACAAGCAGGAAGAAGAACAAATTCCATCAAAATCAAAGCATCGTTTCTCAGAACAGATCTACTGAAGGAATCTAGCAGACCAGCAGACTTACTGAAGAAAAGGTGAACCATGCATTAGAGAAACCTTTAAAAGCTCAAATGACAGGTATTTTTGCTAAAGTTAGCCTTCTCTCTGGATACACCTCACTCAACATTAAATATCAAAATAACAAAGTCCAAAACCCAAGAAATGGTAGTTGGGCATACTCCATTTTCCGACTTTGTCTTTTCTGTTAAAGAGAGGCTTTTTTACTGTATCCTGTTCAATTTGCTTCACATGATGATTAGCTAAGTAAAACTGCCTTTGGAAAGGTTTAGCATGTGTTCCATACACAAAAAACATGCAGTGAATCAGTAAAATAAATACACATGATTGCCTGGAATGCTTCTGCCAGTTCTGTAACACAGAACTTGAGGGAATAAACTCTTCAAAGCACATCTTTACCTTAGAAGACATTAATAGAAACAATGAAGCTCAGGAACCCCCAGACTGCTCAACACTTTTACTACACAGATCCAACGGAAAACATTTTGGAAGATCTGGTTTGTGGGGTTGTTTTTTTTTAACACTGAAGTTTGACGCACAAATTGATCTTAAAATATTTCATTATCAATATTTCAAAATTACCACAGAAGAGTGCAATGAAAAGCTCCCATTTCTTGAGAGATCTACAGTCATTGTGTTTTTCCTAGATGATACGATTTTTTTTTTCTGACTCAAACAGAGCAGCTACTGGAAAACTAGTGAGATATTAAACTTACTGAGGATTTATCGGGATAGACACCGGCTCGCAGCAGAGATGCCTTCCAGCTATCCACCTCCTCTTGGGAGTCACAGGCTAGCTCAAGGAAACGGTAATCCTTGTAAACGTTCCTAGAACAAAGAGCACTACATTGTAAAACTAGCATTTTACTACTCTGTATCATTCACGCAGCATTTTAAATTAAAAATTCTTTGGGATCAGAAATTTCTTGGTAATTGTTTTGGAAAACAGAGCTTATGGGACAGGTGCTTGTTTAATCATTACATGGAGTAGTTAAAAATATCTTAGTATGCTACAGCACAGCTCTGGAAATAATAATTTTCATCTGAAAGCACCGTGAAACTACTTAAAATTTTCCAGCTTTTGCCAAAAAGGAGCACTTCTAGGAAAAAAAGGCTGTTGTGATGCAGAGCCATGTTTGTGAAGTAAATATCAAAATAATTAACAATGCAACTTTTTCAGTTAGGTTCTTTCAGTGCATTATATACCCTTTTTAGCTTTTAGACATCATCAGTAAAAGGGGAAAGAAAGCAATGCTAATCAGATACTTTAAACGAACAAACCTCTGATGTCTGCCATCATAGTAAGAAAATTGGGACACATTTAAATAACACTTCTTGCACATAATTCATATAATGAGATAAATATATGGAATCACTTAACGGAAGAAAAGAGAAAGGAGGAAAAATACATAGTGTGGAGGAAGGTGGTACTTGTAAAATCTCCAATAAACAGAACAGATTTTCCCCTTACAGTTTAGCCATTAGTTTCCAAATTCAAATTCTATACACAGACCAGAACGCTGTAAATTTGTCAGCCAACAGTCTTTTTAGGAAAGGCCACAAGCTTAGCTGACGAAGGTTAGGAAACCACATTTTGCGAGATCCTAACAGTTGCACAAGAATCAATCTTCCATTGCAACCAGACTGTTTTCTTTCCTTAGCAAGCCACAGAGAAGGGAGAGTGGGGGTGGAGAGTGGGGTTGATGGAGATGATTTCACTTTCAAAGACAGCAATGACAATGGGCTCTTTGGTTTCATTATGCAACTGTAGAGGTCATTTCTACCCCGTATTTTGAGAAAATCAATATGAATACACTGTAGAACCAGGAAATAAAGTTATTCTCATCACTGCCTAGACAAATTTCTTTAGCATTCAGGGACTGCTGGGATTTCACCGTCACACTGCCAGAATATAACAAACTCGATGTAATTCCCACTCGCAGAAGCACTTTTCCCTTACCAACAATGTCACCAGACAGCTCCTATCCTTGCTTTTTAGGGGCAGTCTCAGGAAACAGATAAAATAGAAAAATTGGAATTGAACAGAAAGTGTTCTTGCCTGAGCACGAAGCAGCCATGACACCTAATCATTAAATCATCAGCTGTGGAACCGCAGTACAGCAATCTCAGCATACCCACCTCTGAATAGAGGGACATCAGGTATTCTTAGCAGGCTTACAGATTGCATTAAAAACTGCAAAGAATAAAGGACAGACTCAGATTTCCTTATGTCAGTGACCCATTTCAATGGCTACACCTGAGCAGCCAGGCAGGCATGCTCAGCACCCAACTTGCACTACTCCTTGCAAGCTTCCAGATGGGAAATGCCACCTGAGTGCCACTCAGGGCAGCACACCTGCGCTTCCTTCCCAGAGGAACAAGCCTGCAAGGGGACAAAGACACTAAAGGATCAGATCCCATAAGTTTAGGCAAAGCCACTGACAGTATGAACAACTGAAAGCTCTTTGGATTTTTTTTATTGATCAGAAATTTTAAATTAAACTTTTTTCTTCCCTGACTCCTAATGTACTAATCCTGCCTTAAGATAAATAAATAGCCTGAGACCTCCTCAGATGCCATTATCTTAAACTGATGGCAAAATCTGAATTTTACTCAATTTGCAATATTGTGGAACTCCAAGTCAACATTTACTGAACAAAACAAAGAACTCGATAAAATAGAAAGAGATGCAAAAGGAAACTGCCAGAAGAAAAAATGCTTTAATTTATTGTTAGGAGCAACTTTTATTCAGATAAGTTTTTTGGCTAAGCTAACTAAGCAGCTATAACTTTGAAGAAATAGGAAGCTGAAATGGTAAAAGGCTACTCTCAGAAACGATGACTAAAAATAACAATAGAGCAAATAAAGGCTGTAAAACATAGTGATAGGGAAGTTCCAAAAATACTTATCTGCAAGAGCAAAACAACATGACACCAGCTTGTGAAAACATTTTTTCAGGACTGTCATGTTAGATATTAAACTTTTTGGCATTTTGTGATAAGCTACATCAAGCATAGCTGTAGGAGAAGGGATTTTAGCCAACCACTTTGAACAGATGGGAGCTGGCAGTCCTGCATTCCTGTCTCCTATCAAGCCTTTTCCTAGGTCTAGGGACACCTTATGGCCAAACAGCTGATGGTCTCCAGCTCTCCAAGGCCCCTCTCCCTGTCATATCTGAGAGCTCCACCATTTTAGTATAGCTAACCCTTCCCCATCCCCACCACAAAAGACACAAGTTTCAGCATAAGTGAGGAACTGAAGAACATACCCACTGAGCCAGAACTCATAGGGAGCTTACAGTAGGGGAGGTAAATGGATGCTTGCCTCTCAAATAAGTTTCCTTGCTACTAGACTTCTTTGCCTTTCTCTCTTCCAGAAAGGCTGACAGGCACAGGAATTTCTTGAAGGAAAAAAAGCCAAAGTAACTTCTGAAAAGAGTGTGTCCTCCTTCTGTTACTAGTGGAATCTTACAAAAACACATTAACATGTTTTATTCATTAGGAATCCACTGGCATCTCATGGAAAGCTGTAAAAACTTCTTGAAAACAATTCAGATTTTCTGGTTTCTTCTCTCTTCCACTTTTTAAAATTGCTGAAGATATCAGCACAAACAGTTACTATTCAATCCTCACCTACTTACTCCATATGGAACACAGTGAGGTCATGTTCTCATTGTCATCTCGATAGCAGCTAAATGGGATGTTGTACATCAAAGAGAATGATATAATACAGGATACCAAGAAGCAAAGAGATGAACTCTCAATAGTACAAATCTCATTGATATTCAGGCATCTTTAAATCTAAGGACTGTAGAAACAAAACAGATAAAATAAATGGGAACGTGCCTAGAAGCACAATTGGTGTGCAAAGTTTTCCTTGAATATTTAACATATTTTAAATGTGAGCACAAAAATGGGGAAGCTGTGTGCAAAGCTACATGGATATACCACATAGACCTATGCTGCTTCCTCCTGAAGAGTCTCATCATTGTAATTTAATATCCTGCATGGTATATGAGGATATATCTATAGAGGCACTACTGGAAATTAACATAATACTGCTTTTTATCCAGAGTAAAAACCACAAAAGGTTACCATCTGTTATCTGCAGATTATACTCTAGATAGATAAACTTCAGGAACTGCATTCCAGAAGAAACACAACATAGTTGCTTATAGATACGATCAGACAATTGGACTAAAAGCATAATTTCTGACCCTGGAATGGTTCCACACTCAGGACATTCCTTCTCTAGGCCAGGCCCATTACTTGAAAGTCCAGCAGATACCCAGCTATAACTCTGCTTACCCAACAACTTCTTCAGTTTATTATTACCTTTATTTCCAGCATACTGGATTCCTTTCTCCCATATATTTGAGGGCCCAAAGTGAACTTTTTAATGCAGAAATGACCTTTACATCGTCCATAGGTATTTCTTTAACCCTTCCCATCACAGAAGAATCCTAACACAAAAATGCAGGAATGGAGTAAGGTATTTGAAAGAGCACAAGAGGAAATGGAGAAGTGCCAGGTAAATTTGAAGACAGCCCAACTGCACGTTACTGAGATTCCTGTCCCACTAGTCCTGAAGCCTGATCTGTCAACACTGCACAGAGGTTTGTTTGCCTGTAAAACAGCAGAGCTAGAGAATTCAGGACCAACAGGTGAATAACACACAAATGAAAAATTACAAAGAAAAGACTTGCTAGTTGCCTGCTACAGTGGAGGCAATACCAGTAGGTTTCCCCCCTACAGCAGTTGCACATCAGAACTGCTTAGAAGTTGAGTTTCCTCAGATAGCAGACCTCCAGAGATTGTATTAAGAAGTTGCAAGAGATACCAAGATAAGGTTAAATATTTACCTCCAACCAACCTGGAAAGATTTTAAGGACACCCACTGTAGACACACTGCAAACCCAGTTAATACATGTACATATCTATTACTGCATATCCACCTATTAACCATATTCATAGACAGCTTTTAGATTGAGTTGGATCTGGAGCATGTCATTAGACAAAGATCTACTGCATATGCATGTAATTTTTTTATGTAGAGAGAAAGTACAAACCAAGATTAAATGAAGATGCATTTATTCTTGCCAATATAGGAGCAGACAAAACAGCAATTACAGAGCAAGAATATTAGTGAATCTTTTTAAATTGTGCCTATAATCCATTTTAACCCTCAAAAGAACACAAAACCACATTTAACTAGATAATCTTGGATGAAACTCTACTGTATGTTCTCTACTTATTCAACCTGCAACTCCACTGTGTACACTCTGCTTATTCAGCCTTAGGCTGAGTCTACCATTTTAGACACCTGTAAATCCACAATGGCTGGTTTGAATACGTGCACTATCTTTCATATAAAAAGCTCTGCTAGGAACTCTGCAAATCATATATTTTAAAGAAATAAAAATGACCATCTGCTCTGAGTTAACAGCAATGACTAACATTTTCTACCAAGGTGTGCCATTTCAGATCAGTCCAATGTGAATGCTAATTAAATTTAGTTACACACATCTCTGAAGATTTTTTCCCAATATCCAGAAAAGCCAAAGAGACAATCTCTAGGACAATGTCAGGAAATAGTAACACTTAAGGATTTTACCACCTAACTCATGTAAGTGGTCTCCCAGAAGTATAAGGATCTTCTCAAGTTCACACACAAAACCACACAATTTTAAGGTGAAAATGAACAGAAGATATGCTGATCAGTACATAGCCAAGCCTGAACAATGAAATATCTAGAGTTCTATATGTAATCCAGAACAGAAATGAGGCCAAAACTAACATCATACACACCAAAATCTGCAGTAGCAACAGTAACTGGCACTAAAATATTCCCTAACTCCTTGGAGAAGAAGGTTTGATCCTTTTTGTGGTGAGGGATGGAAGCCTGTTTTGGAACCTGCCTTGGGGCCACGCAGACACAAAAGCTCTGCTCACAGCTGTCAGTCTCTCATCACACACGAAGGGACCACGGCTCCTGCTCCAGCTCTGTGCCTCTCTGGATGGGGCAGTGGGACCCACACCTTGTTGGTCACAGTGAGCAACCAAGGTGAAGCTGTCATGCAGGCTGAGTCAAGTTTATCAGCTGTGACTTTGCCCGTGTTTACAACACCTGTGTCTCTGGTAGGTGTCACTAACATTTCAGATCCCACACAATCACTTAGGGAATTTTCTTCAAGTCCAGTGTAACTATCATACTTAAGGTATAGGTTTGGCACTGCTGTTCCCTTTCCCTGAGAACCTGTTTGCTCAGTAATGCCAGTTTTAAACCTCAATACCTGCACCATCTGTCCACCATACTATGTTTTACTTATCAGAAAAAGAATTCTTGTCAACAATGTCAAAAAGGAAATATTCCAGAAAAAAAAACAACCTTTTTTTCTTTTTATATTTTTAAATGAAATGGACTTGGGGGATAAAGGCTAGTTATTCCCTGGTTTTGTATATTTTTCCTGTTCTTAAATATTGTACTCACCAGCATCTTAGAAGTTTGTTTACAAATGCTAGCATTTTTTTTCTGGATGAAATTTGTGGGGTTTTTTTTAATTAAATAGGTTCTCATTCTTCAATTTCTAACAGAGAGGGCTCTGAATAGCTTACAGTTCAGCTCTTCCTGGGGCTTAGCTTTCCAAGTAATTCAAAAACAGTAACTAAACATTCATCTCATCTTAGGCTTTCTCCTTTAGCCTGGCTTTCATCCAACACCTCCTCTGACCCGGTCTCCTTTCACTAGTTCCTTTTATTTTGGCACTTGCCCAATTTCCCTTATATATGGATAGCAGTTAACCAGTTGCTGTCCATAAGAAGAAATTCAGTACTTAAAGCCCTAGTGAATTTGGAGTCCCAAAGAAGACTTGTGCTCCATTCCCTTCTAATACAACACTCAGCCACCAACATGAACCCAAAATACTGTTATAGTAGACATAGTGTACTTTCCTGGGTCCTACCAGACAACACAATTTCTTGTGCAATATGATTCCTGACAGTTAGAGTGTACTCAGGAGCTAGTAGCCAACATTTATCATCTGGCCGTTCTATTTCCAGTCCTATTGTGTGCCCTCAAAACTTCCTTTTGATTGCTCTCCTCTTGACATTCATCTGTTCCTCAGATTAAGGATCTGTTTCTACAGTGAGCCTGCCCCAGTCAGTCAGCTCTCAGGCAGGGATGGTAGGTTCTGTCACACTGTTTCATGATTATTGAGGAGCATTTAGCTCTCAGGAACCTATTCTTGTGAAGGCAAACAGGAACAGTTCTGTGCTTCCAAAATGTTCCTCGCATTCCCCTATTCCCAGAACCACAGAGATTAGGAAAGCAACACCGTTCTTCAGTTTAATCTGGATCCTGGTTGGGCAGGAAAGTAAAAGGGAGACCTGGTGGGATGATATTCAGCAAGGAAGGGAGAATTGCACACACTGATTCTTCTTCTTTGGCTCCAAGGAATGAGTCTGAAGAGGAACAGAGCTTCCTGCATAAGAAAGACTGCTGATAAGGGACTCTACCACATAATTCTTCCTCACTGTATGGTTGCTACTCCCAGTATCTACCATTCCATAACCCCGAAAATCTTTACCTAGTAGAATCTCTTCTCCCACAAAAGAGAAAGAATTCATCTCTCCAGACTTGAAGAGGTGGAAAGGAAGCTTTTTCTTTGTTTGCAGCAAAAGAAGAGAGTCTTTACTCATCATTTCTCCTTTACTTAAAAGAGAAGTAGTAGTTAGATGGAGTTATAACACAGTAAGATAATTTATTGACCAATAGATCGAGAAAAAGGTGCAACTACTCTACTGCAAAGGCAAAGGACTACTTTAGATGGACACAGGATCTAGTAAAATAGTGCCATGTGGATCCTGTAGTGAACTGGGCAAGACTGCTTGCCCTTACTAATTAGGGAGAGATGGGACTGTTGCATAGATCCTAAACAGAGGCACATTTAAGATTACAGCTCTTGACCCAGACTACAGTACTTGGGTAAAAGAAAAAGCACCAATCAGCGAATTATTTTTACAGGAAATACGAGGGGAATAGGCAAAGTGTTTGGAAAGTCAATCAGTGGCTACATCTACACAGCTTCACCTTATGTTCTACAGCAGTACCACAAATGTTAGTTTTTTTCCTACAGCATAATTATTTTCAAATACTTTCAATATATTTGATCTCTTTTTCCAGTCTAAAAGAGCTACCAGCAGTTTACTATGGAGGAGAAAAGGATGGTCAAAACAAAATAGCACTCACTTTCTTGACAACTTTAGGTTTAGACACATACTATTTGACCCTACAGCTCAACTTCAGTTGCTTCAAGACAGATTCATGTAGATAGACACAGCCAAAAATGATTCAGGAGTCAAAGGTCACTCACTCTAATATGCTTTACTTTAATATCTAGTACTGCTATGGTAAGTAAACTAGGAGTCCATCTCCAAAGGTCTTCCATGGTGTCTATAAATTAAGTAGATCGACTCACTCAAAAACTTTGAATAAATTATTTAGTTCGCTGAAAAGCAAAACTCCCCCCCATTCTTTAAGCACTACTGTATCTATTTCACACCAAGAGTTGTCCTTTTTTTGTGTGCGTCTTTTTTTTTTAATTTTAATTAGAAAATAACAGGCAAAGAATTTAATTATTTCACAATGCAGCCTTTTCATAAACATACAATTATGTTCATTTCATGAGAATTTATCTTCACTGTGAAATCAATCGTCACAGTCTCCATTTACTATACATTACCAAGTCACATTTGATTCCTGTCAGAGAACTGTTGACTTCTGCAGTAAATCAAAGTGACAGATACTGTTAGTTTCCTTCTGCGTCTATCCCCAAGTCTCAACTAACTCAAGATGGTTTTTCCTTCTATGCAGTGAAATGAGCATTTTCCTGGTAACTATATTTCAGAACTGGAAAGGTTTTCATAAATGGAAAAAATGCAGTGCATAATCCAGGAAACTATTCAAATGTACAGTATCAGAAACATATGGCTGTAACAAATACCTATGCAGTGAGGGGCTGGGAATGAAAAAGAGAACAAGCCTATTAAAATTTTTCTCCTAAAAGGGTTTTGTTTGAAAATTAAAATACTTCAGTTGAACATTCAGAAAGTTTGTATAGTTGATTAAAAAAAAATGCTGCAGAATGTGGGGAAAAAAAGAGATACAGAATAATCTCCATGCTATCATGGAAGCTGGAACAAACGATTTTGCCTTTGTTCTTTATGATCTACATCTTAAATAGCAAAATGCTTCCATAACCAGAACCCTCAGTGGGCAAACTCGGAAAGACAAAGCCGATTTCTCTCTCAATTGCTATGGCTTTTTTAATTAAAAAAACCCTAACATCTCCCCCTTAACCTTGACCACCCCACCACCCCCCAAAAAAAGACAATCAGAAACTAAGCTAATTTTTACATTAATTTTGAAAAGCAAGCCACATTCACACACACACCACACACACACATTCAGAAAGCAGAAATCAATGGATTAGCATAAAGTAAAACAACAACAAGATGGCATATTTCAACAGATCTTTACCAATTTCCTGTTTCCATTGCCCTAAGAATCTGGGCCAGGGAACACAGTCCCCAGTTGAAGGCCAGATCACTTTACTCAAGCCCCAGTATCCCTGCTTCTGCTGACACAATTTCTGAATTCAGGAGACAGCAGAAAGTGATAACCAAACTTGTTTTGACCAATTTGTGCCAGGAGGCACAAATATTTTTAGGAATATCAAACATCAGCTGTTTTATAGTAAAAGAGGAATCACTGTTGTAATTAGAATTCAATAGACATTACTCCAGGAACAAGCTCTGTCTCCTTTTAAGCTTGAAGACCGTCTTCATAAACAACCTCTCCCGAGGCAAAGTTATTTTGTCATCTTATCACTGTGCTGTCATGTCTTAACATGCCCATCTCGATAGAAGGGTGTTTTTAGAGCAGCTTGCAGATGCTGGAGAGTTTACTCGCAGCCCAGATGGGCAGGGTTACTACAGACATGGCAAACATTTTAGAAATCCGATTCTGAAATCCTTGCTGTGCAGTGTGTGTGTAGATTCGGTGAAAATGTGAATGTGCGACTTTATAACACCCAAACACATCCCAAACTTGCCAGTGGAAATGCATGTTTCTCTGGGATTTTCACAGCAGTTCAGCAATTAATATTTAAGATGATGAAAATATCCAAAGCCACTAGCCAAAACAAAAGAGAAACAATGAGCTAAAATTAACAGATTTCTCCCAGAAGCTGTACAGCTGATAGTAAGTCACCAGGACAAAGTCATCTTTCTTGACTGATATTTGTGCAATGTTGGGATGATTCACACACATCTATAAACAGAATAATCAGAATTACATTAATTTCCCGCATCTGAAGATAATTTACGTTTTTAAAAACATGAAAAGTTTTTCAAAGCTGTTTTCTGTGCTCCAGAAATGCAAGTGGTCAAGTGATTGAAATCTTATTCCCTGCAAGTATGTGTGTGACATACTTTCAAAGGGCATCTCCTGGCAGACAATGTCCACATGTAGGCTAGCTGAGATGTCAGCAGATGTAGGCAAAGCCTTCATAGGGTAGTTCAGAGCAAGACTCACATTGCATCCTCATGTTTCTGAGGCCAGCAGAAACTTGACAGCCCAGAAATCCCATGCTTTGCTTTTGCTTTGAAGAGGGAGGGGCATTCCTTGCTTCTGAAAGGACTATTTCTGGCCAGTTCAGGGGCAACAACAGCTGGCTCTGCAGGGAGCCGCATCCAGCCCTAATCACATTGAACAATATCTGAATGTATTGCCAAGCTTTGGCAATGCGAGGGGGGGAGTGGGTGTGAAGGGACTTTGCAGAAGAGAAGAGGAAAACAAGGGCATCTATCCATGCTACCACTACAGTTAATTTTACTGATTTTCCTGAAAAACAACTTAGAGAAATTGCACCTTATCTGCTGAAATGCAATTCGACTGAGACAGCTGCAAATGCAACTCTCCTCTTCAGTAAATAAATAAATAAATGAATTACAGGTCACTTATGTCTTTAAGTGTTGTCATGTTTCCTTGACACAGTAATCTGAATTGGCTGTGCATCAGGACTAGGCTTCCATAGAGTACCCACACCACTTAAATCAGGAGGAAAGAGTCTGAAAGGAAAAGTATGAGGCAAACACTACAAAGCAAAGATTCTAATCAATTAGGGAAGCAGAGGAATCTCATTTGTTCTCCATTCAGCAGTATTTAAACCCAAACAAACAAAAGAATGACTCGAAAGATTACAGACAGGCAAGATTTTCCACTGGAGAAAGTGAAAAGCAATGATGCTTTTGTGATTAACACCAGTTGAATCTGGTCACAAGGTACAGAAGTCATGAATGTTTTGGTAAGCCTAGGTGATTGCCAAACAAAACAAAAATAGGGTCAGATGATGATTATTCAGCCATACAGAAGAACGAGATGACTAATCATGGAGCAGTTTCACCCCATGAGTGGCTAGGAGGACACTAACCTTTCATCCCATGATTATGCAACAAAAAAGAAGCAGATAAATCAAGAGTATCAAGATCTTTGTTCACTCAATGTAATGGAAATATCAGATTTGCACTCTCAGTTATGAAAATGCTCAGCTAGATACAATTTTATAGAAGTATTTGCAGAATAGTACATTTTCTTACCTCTGCTCCGTGTTAAACAATGCAAAAATATGTTTGCTAGACATGAAGCTCTTTTCAACATCTCGCACTTTCAAGTTGTCTAAAGGTAGCATATACTTCTTTTCTTTTTCCTAGAAAAAAAAAAAACAAAACAGAATAAAACAACATTATGTGAGAAATCTCCAAGAAGCCTGATCCCAGCAAGCTCTGTTTAGTTTGTAATGCCTTCACTACATTTATTATCATAAGGGAAAATCCAAAATTGAAATGTCTGCTTATCTTTCATAGACCTGAAACAGAAATGAAACCTCAATTTCAGTTCTGTTTTTCACTGACCCTTTTAAAACATTTCATAGAATCACACAACGTTTTGTGTTGGAAGAGACCTTAAAGAACAACTAGTTCCAACCCCCCCATTCCTAATAAAAAAATTCCATCCCAAATACATAAGCATCTACATTTATTATTTTTCATTCATCTGAATTCTAAAAAGAAAAGGGTCAGACTTAATTAAAATGAAAGTATCTAATCAATGCAGAACTCTTCCACCATGTCTGTGTAGTGACTGGAGTAACCTGTGACATAAAATTAATCTCTACCTCGAATTACTATTATTAATTACTTAGGGATGGCATTTGATGATCCCAGGGGTAAGTTTTCATTTCTCCGGTGGAAAATACAAAAATCATACAAATCACTCAAAATCATACCATCATCAAGGTTTTATATGTACCATGCATAAACAAAACCAGACCCTAATTTAACTAGCTCATTTTTCCAAAGAGCAGGAATGATCTGTTCATTCTTGCTGCAGCCAACCTCTTTTGCATTTTCATCACAACTCTCATTTACAGCACATTCTCATTTATAATACAATCACTGTAATTTCAGCTTTTATAGGTTTCTTGCTTCCTGTCACTCTACATTTAGGACAAGTAACACTCCCAAGCTATTTTACGATGTCTCAGCAAAAAAGCTATAAGATTATTAGCCGTTCCCATTGTGTTAAATTTCCTTGGGAAGTCCTAATATGGATGGATAAACCAGGGCAAGCCTCTCTATTTTGCTTTGCAAATACGCCCGATGTTAAGTAGAAGACCTTCAAAGACAAGAGTTGGGTAGCACCTGCATCCCCATACCCCCATTCTGCTTTTGCACACCATGATAAAATTGCTGACAAAGGCACTAACGAAGTACGGAGTTTAACAGCTTTCAAAGGCCTTTAAGGTGCTGCTAAGGCTGGTGCCATTACCACGGCAGCAATGGAATGGGGAACGGATTTATGCCCTGGAATTTGTGCAGCAGATACCGAATGAGGTTCTTGTGAATTTGGTTACCCAGTGACCCTACAGAAGTCCAATAAATCATCAAAGTTGGAAAGCTTAGGATACCTCCACAGTCCCTTATCTGCCAACACGAAGCAAGACTGACTAGTGTCCAGCTGTAAAGTCTAGCACCCATTGCACTCGCTGAAGAATTGTGAACTGGGATATCACTTACAGTGGTTGGCTCAAGTAAGAAATAAGCATGTGCTAATAGTTTATTGTATGCCATAAAACAGAGCAAAAGGGACAAACCAATCCAGGACTCATTTTTCTTAAGACATAATTCCTAGAAGAAATACACAAAAGTAACTTCCATCATGAAGAACTGGAAGAAGTCCTAGCTAGACAGAGATGTGTGTACTGTGAGGGCAAATGCAATTCAACTTGGCGAAGCTTTAGCAGATTGCAAAACTAAACTGGATGCAACCATACCTAAGAGTGAAACTATAAAAATACAGTGACGTGTCCAACAATGGCTCACTTTCCTAGACAGCTTCATAACAGGTCTCACTAGAGGAAAACACATATTTCATAGGCCCTTCTGGAAAAGCATGGTTTGTACTGTCTTGTTTTGTTGAATGCAAAAGTTATCAAATCCAGTGTGAGAGTAACACACAAAGTATGTGATGGATTTTCAAACTGTCTCTAGCTTAGCCATCCTAGAAATTATTACCCACAAAAGATCACATATACGTATATTCTTCACTCTCTCATCTAACAACAATTCCGATGAAAGAGTCTAGTTCTGTGCCAGTCCATTTATCACAGTTCATATCTATATTCTGCTTCTAAGAAATATATACTTTCTGAGCCTTTGGGGTTCTTATTGAAGGGAGAGTATACTGTCATCCAGTACACTGATGAGACAGTTTGTTCTGACAGACGCTATTTACTGACAAACTGAACAACCACAAATGAGTAAAAATAGGAACCAATGAAAAAACTATACCAAGAGCCTAATTGTCTAAACAAGAATTCCACAAGCAGGAAAGTTTTACAAATGTTTGATGCCAAACTGTGAGAAAGTGTTTCTTCTGTAGCCACCAGGAAAAAGGAAATGCCTACTGAAGGCTAAGAAGTGGTTGGTATTTATTTACATGGCCTCCTACCCACATGCTGAGACAGAGCAGTTTCCAAGAAAAGGAAATCATAGGGTGCCTATGCTTGAAGGGAACAGAGACAGCATGTTACATATGGGAGATCAGACCTAAATATTGCCTAATTCCAGAAGAAAGGTATTACTGCAACATCGAAGTGTGGCAGCAAACCCGTAGCAACATCTTTTTCAAACAAAGAAGAAAAAAAGATATATAAACAGAGCATGAGCTAATTCAACAGCAGATGAGCCAAACACCATTACAACCTTAGCTCAGGTAGTATCATGCTATGGCAGGGCAAAACCAGCGCCAGCCAGAACTATCTGTCCATGTTTCCCATCCTGAGAGGCTGACAGCGTAAGAGACAGGGAATGCATGAAGCCTGGGAGGAATGGGGCTAAGCACACTTCTACAAGTGACAACATGCACATAACTGTGGGTTCACTTTGTCCCCCTCAGCATTTGTTCTTTTTTATTTATAGATTTTTATTTTTATAATGGGGCAGAGAACTTAAGCGTGACATGAGGGGAAAAACCAGCACATGCTGATCTCATGTAGAGGCTTTGCCTCTCTTTTTCCTATACAGAGTAGAGAAGAAGGAATAAGTGGGAGGTAGCATGGCCCGTTCCTGTCTCTGTGACATAAAAAAAAAATCCCCATAATGCACCTTAGAAAAACAAACGAACCTGCTAGCCTGGGGAGGCCTTCCCACCCTTGAGACGATGTTTCACCACTCGTGGGCATAAGTAGCACTCACATCCTTAATGGACTAGTTCTGTTCTCTGACAGGCGAGTAAGCTGCCAGGAACTGACAGCATGATGTAAATATGCCATATTACAACTACCCCTTCCTTCTGCAGTGTTTAAATGTACTAAAAATAAATACTGCTGAAGTCCAAAATGGCACAAGGGATGCAAAACATACAACAGCGGCTCCCTTCCCCCCAGCAAGGTCTCAGCCAGCACTTCCAAGCTAATGAACTTCACTTTCAGCCAGAGGCAGAAATCGTTCTCTGCTTTTGGAACTCTGTATGCTCTGTCAGAACAGCAGAAGAAACCTTGGACACAATGTCAGCTAACTGCATTATAAGGGGAACAGAATTCCTTTGCTTCCAAGAAAAGATATTGTTAAATTACTTCAGCTTCTTCCAGTTATCAAAGATGATTCTCATTTTTGTTTGTCACTTCAAGACAGCTACCATGCACCAGCAACACGCAGGACAAACTCTACTCCCCATTTTGTATCCTGAGAAACAGAAGTAAAACTTGTGCAGGACAATTCAAATACATGATGCTCAGACTCTGAAAGGCAAGTCTGAGCCTGAGCGTTGGCCTACTCGTACTTTTAGCTACGTCACTGGGAACGGAGTCTATTTGCTCACCAGTTTCCAACCGGGAAGTCACAACATCAACCAAAACCTATCTATGCTGATAATGGGGACCACAAACCCAAAGAAACAAGCTCCCAACTGGAAGTGCAGGCCACACTGGAAAAGTTGGAACAAAAGCTGTTTTACAGTAGGATTCACTCTGTGCACCATTTGTACTGAAAGGTATCCTGCAATCAGGGTGCTAAAGTGTGTAGATGGAACACTAAAGCCAACCAACTGCCTGGCAACATAGCAAGCAGCAAGGCAGAAAATAATACCAGAATGAAGATGCTCTGTGGTGCTGTATTCTGTTCAATGGCTGGATCACTACCCTCCCACCATTTTACAGACAGGTGCTGACACAAGCAGCAGTGGCTTGCGAACCTGCTGAGCCAGTGTTCTGTATTAAAGAAAGAAGAAAAAAATAGGAAGTGTAAGGAAACACTGCTGGTGGGCTGAAGCTATGCCCGTTTGCTCCTGAAAAGGAAAGACTCAGACTTGTTTATACCTGGAGGCTGCTCTCACTGTCAGTACAGAATAGCCTACTCTGTGGCATCTGATGAAAATGCAAACTATTAAGATGCCTCATAGGAACTTTTATAGTACTTAAATCAATACCCACGAGTTAACCATAGTCTAACTTTAAATATAGCCACGAGAATTTTACTATACTTCTATTTCAGTTTAATTTTATCTCTCAGTTTAGAAAGTTGCATGCATCTCCAAAGCATGTCTGCTTTACCACGCTTGACTTTAAACCATAGTCTGAAAGAAGCAGCATAAGATACTTGCATATTACTGCAAAATTTTGAAGAAAAACTAGGCAAGTTATTTTATTACAGACAACCTAGCAATGTGGGATTCAGGCCTGAACATGTTCCTGGGTATAGCTGTAGAAAACATAATTCTAAACTGCCTGTAAAATAAAGAAGGAGCTGCTTCAACAGAAAAACAATGCATACATAAACATTCTAACATTTTTATGAAAAGCATAGCAAAAGAATACTTAATAAGTTGCAGATGACAAGACCATATTTCTTCCACCTATGCAATTCTCCCTCCAGTCTTCTACCATCAACTCCTACACGGTTTTAGCTGTTAATAATAAAGCACTTAAGCCAAGCACATTCCCAAGAGTTTCTTTTCTTTGACCACTGAAACCAGATTCAAACCACCAGAGATTCTGATTCTTCAATAAAGCCAGCCACATGGGCATCAAGAAGCACTCATATATACAGATGATTCCCTACATGCTCAAATCAATGTTCTCAGACAAAACTTTTGGCAAAAAAATAAAAAATTATTATCTCACTCCCCGAGACTCCTCCACGGGCAGGTGGATTACAGCTCCACGATGCACTACTATTCCCCTCCCTGCTCTGCTCTTCCCATGTGCCAGAACTCTGTAGCAGCGCTACACCACAATGGATGTACATTACCTAGAGAGCAGTTTTATTACATGTATCTGTAGTGACAAGAATAATCCAGTATGACACGTTAGCAAACTGTCACATATAGGCATATGTATCATTAAATATCGACGATGGCACAGAAGAACCATTATGCAATGTGTAAGAGAAACAATTCTAGGAAAATGCTAGAGAATAAAATATGAGCTCCAAACTGAAAATCCTGAAGCAAAAATGTGACAACAGCTTAGGGTGATAAGTCAGAGTATTAGAAGAAAGGAGCACATGGCACACAGCACAAATACCAAAACTTATCTGTGCATCAAACACAAGTGTAATAGTTTCTGGAATATAGAACAAATTCAACATGATTTAAGATTGCCCCTCTTCAGAAGAGGTGTTTATTATCACAGGCGGAAGGGCTAGACTTTCACTGGTCTGTGCTGTGGGATGTGCTGTCAGTAAAAGGATCGATCTGAGAAAGGGCCTGATGAAGAGGAAATCTCTGTTTAGCTCCTATTAGTTAGGATCTTGAAAGGTCATTTTGAATTTGGGAAATCTTGTCTGGGAAAGAAGCCAGCAATCCCTCTGAACTGAAGTGGTGCTGGCATTTAAAATTGAGAGAAAGCCCCGACTGATGAACCAGTTGACAGTCTGGAAAAATTCTGCTGGATGTGTCTAGTGGCTGCTCTGAAGGTAGAGTGGGGGAAAAAAAGTCTCCTTTGACCTTTTTATCCCTTGTAATGAAGCCTGCTTAAGACAGCTTGTTTTTCTCTACTGTTTTTTATTTTTCACTCTTCACCTACTGCAGATCATCCAACAATTGCAGTGGTTTGTGGGAGCAGTAGTGCAGGATGAAGGGCTTTGGTTTTCTGTTGGTTTTGTGGGGTTTTTTTTCTTCTCTAAAGGAAAAACTTAACTCCTGAGATTTACTTTCTTTGAATAGGAGTACAGCTCAGATTTCAGTTTTGAGGAGGTGATGCTCTGGGTGGACAAACCCCTCCAGTTCTAATGACCTCTTACATTAGCAATACTAAGTTAAGACTGAAAAACACCTTAAGTTTAACTTTATTTTTAGCTTCCTGGACTCCCTTAACATGCATGTAAAAAGAGAGCCTCTTATTTACAAGCCTTCCAAAATTTCCTGATAGGTATATGAAGATGATACACCTTTGCTACAGTACCCTTTTTTTTCTGCTGAAAAGCTATTTCTTAAAATGCTTCTAGCTTTTGAATGCATTTCGATTTCTATAAAATGAATCCTAGGAAAGCTCAAACTCAGGAAGCCACCAGATATTTTTCTTTGGGTACCAACTGAAGTATCTGGAGTGAGACCGTGTTTCTAGATGCTTTGTATGTGTTCATGCACATGCGTGTGCATGGAAAAAAATCCTTCTTACTAAAATAAAAATGATAGATATGCAATTACATAATTATGTAAAAAAAATTAAGCGGGATTTTCCTGAGGCAAGCCATCTGTCTCTGCAATACTCCTGAAGAGGCAACAAAATATACACACACAAATTAGTTCATGGCATTTATGCTGCCCTACTTGCTTGTTATCATTAAAAGCTTTCAGACAGTAATCAATTTCACTGTGATGGAGATTACTGCAAAATGCATTAAGAAGTTCACGCCTGTGGCAATGGTCACTGAAAATATTTTGGAAAGAATCCCAGAAGTATAAGACTTTTTCCAGACATCCGAGAGAAACTCGGCTGTGACAGAGCTTCTGGTGTCAGGTCTTTTCCCCCCACACCCCTTGTGGGTTTTTTTTACAGCAGCATTTTTTGAAAGGCACACCAGCTTTGGTTTTTTTGTTTTTTTTTGTTTTTTTTTAAGCAAGCCAAGATACTTGGGTCATGGAAAACTAACTTCTGAGACAACTGTCTGAAGGTATCTCCTCTCTTGCTCTACATAAAGTGTATAAATATACTCTGGTTTCTTAATTTCAAAGAAAAACTTGAATTATAATAGAAGAGTGAGAAAACCACCTGCCTACTCTATCATAACAACATTTCTACACTTCTGTAAAATACAAAAATTAGCTCTGGGGATGGACCTATATTAAATAGACAAAGAAAACTGAATACACCATAATCATCAAGCACTATTTCTACTTTATATCAAGAACATTGCCTTCAAATGCTAAATGACATATGCCATCAAATCTTCAAGGGAGTGGGTTTTGAAATGTGTCTCAGAATTTAACAAAAGATATTCTAGAACAATTACAGTGATGTGCAGGAAAACCTGTAACCTTCTTTCCCTTGGAAATTAATAGCTATTACATTGAAGCCTGCTTAGGAACATTAATCAGGAAGACTACTTCCATGAAACTGTCCCAAACTGAAACACTTCTAGCCAATCACTCACAGCCAAAGTTGTTCCTCAGACTAACCTAAAGTTGTCTTGGAGTATAACCCTCTAAAGACAGAAGTCACTTCTCAATGTATATCACCTGCCTGAGTAGGTACTTGAATGTTGAGTGGGGATTGCAGACTTTATTAACTGAACTCAGAAAAAGGAACCTAACAAGGATAAGCATGGAAACATGGAGAAAAAGGTTAGTAGAACAT
This sequence comes from Aegotheles bennettii, assembly GCA_013398125.1. Lineage (NCBI taxonomy): Eukaryota > Metazoa > Chordata > Aves > Caprimulgiformes > Aegothelidae > Aegotheles > Aegotheles bennettii. The sequence continues at coordinate 334,559 of VZRW01001675.1, forward strand.
CCAAGACATCATGAAACTATTACACCTTAGAAACAATTGAGAGCTAGAGGACAGCAGCAAAAGATGCAATTTCAAAACATTCTTTAAAGCTATTGTCATTAAAAAGGTGACTGCAAGGTCCTGGGCATGGTCTTAGTCTACTACTGGCTCCTATCACTGGGATGTATGCATGAAGGGATGCATGTGTGTGTGCAGGAGAGCTGGCAAACATGGTGGCTGTCAATCTGCAGATTCTGCATGTTAAATGAAAACGTCCAAATGTTGCTCACCCACATGCTCACCCCCTGATACTAGTATATTGCTTTTTCACAAGAATATGTGTACCGTGAAGGACACTCGACACATGGCTGGCTATTTCAACTGTGCTGCTCAGCTGTTCACTTGCAGCAGTTTACAGCAAACAGAGGTCCTGCTCCAGTCCTGGTCCAGGTCCTACAACTCACAACATACCTCAACAACACACAACTAAAACGGAGGGACAAATTCTACTGCCCTGGCCACCATGCTCCCTTTAAATGCCATGGCAGATGGCGATCTCAGACATAGGTCAGCAGGAGGAACCGCAGTCTGAGGAAGCTTCCCTTGGAAGAGACATCCTCAAACTGAAATAACCATGACTGCTCAAGTGCTATCACCACCCTTTTGTGTGATGGCAGAACTTGATTAGTCCTTGCTGAATCAGAGGGACAGGATAATACTCATACACCAAAGTCTTAGAGACTGTCAAATACTTGTCACCAAAGGCAGTTCTCCTGCAGGCCCAGAGCAGACAATGCTTATGCCCAGTAACAGATGACCAAAGTTACGTTTTGTAGCCAGGTAGAACAGAGCGTACAGCTAAGAAACAGGCCAGTGAAACACACTGCAAGCATAAACTTGAAGCAAGCATGTGGTATTCGTTTCTCTACATTAGAGGCGACAGCTAGAAGCTTCTGCTAAGAGACAGATCGTGCACTGCCGCAACCAAGACCTACGAACAAAGCAGGACTGCCACTGTGCAGTGCGAGAGGCACCGGAGGCAAGGCGGGTGCTGAAGCCAGGAGACAACATCTGTGATGCTTCTGGCTGCCAGATTAATCTCCACCAAAGCAGCCACAAAGGCTCAGTCAACCAGAGACTCCATCATCATTGCTGTGAGCAGTAAGCGCAAAAACTGGGCAATGAGATTATATCTCAAGAGTATCAGCACCTGGGAGAAGGAGGAGTTTCCCTTGCTTCTGCATGGCCATGAGGTCTTCAGTAACTGCCAGATTAAGAAACTTGCAGTTACATTCTTTTGATATCACAAAATAACAACCTTGTTAATAAATGAAAAATATTTTTAATTATTTTTCTACTTTTCTCTGCATCGCTTCCAATCCAAAATAATGCCAAACTTTGTCTTTTCTTGCTCTGACATTTGAAAATATGTCATTTCTCCTCTGTATAAAATAACATCATCTTTAAAGAATTCCTGTTCTCCCTTGCCTGGATTCCTGCAATCAAGTCTTATTCTGATTCATACCTAACACCCTCTTTTATAACACAGTTTGCTTAGGGAGGAAAATACAAATTGAATATACCACTGTGTAGACTCTAAGTTGTGCTAAGATGACAAACACCTGCATTCATTTAATCATTTCTGTTAAGATGCTGTCAGTTGGGACTCCCCAGGAACACAATTAGAAAAAAAAAAAACCAACTCTAACTAATGATCAAAATAGCTGTAAGAACTATCTTCATCACACTCTAAAAGATTTCAATATGCAGCTCGAATAGCTATTGTTGGTGAAGTGATATTATGAAAGTAAGATTTTAAACAGTCAATAAACAAGATGTCAATTCTTGCTCCAGCACAACTGTCCATACATGCTTAACCTCACTGTTTCAAAGAACTCATGAAAGGTACAATGTCTTAGAAAGTCTGCAGGAGTTTCAGAACTATAAACAACGACAATGCAAGAGGTTTTGACATTGTCACAAACACAGAAAAGACAACAAAAAGACATATTGAAATCTGAAAGTTGAAGCACACCTTCAAAAACATTGAATTGTGATAGTACACAGTTGTATTACAGATGAAATTAATAATACCTCTGCTTCTCTGGAAGAAAATGAAGTATTTATTAGGAAACATAGCACTTCCTCCTCAATGCTGACTCAAAATATTGTAGACTATCAATACACTGGTCTTAAACTTGCAGGACACTATTATATTTGTAAAGAATCACTCCAAAGTCTGTACACTAATTCTACATAACATTGACATATAGCACTGAATTCCCAGACAGTCAGTCAAAGTTCTGGGCAGGAAACCAAATTCCATGATTTTTTTTTCTTTAAACACTATGTCAAAACACTCCTATTACTTGTTACTTGTGCTTTGAAAGATATACTCCATTACTTCTTAATGTCGTTAGCTTTTGTAGATACTGCAACCAACAAGGAACTGCTGCTGGAACTGTACTACAACCATTTTCTAGCACCAACCTACTGAGACTGTTTCAACATGAAAGAGGCATGGCAACAACAAAACCCAAGTAAGAAGAAGATAACTAATTTACAAATATAGGTACAAATTCAGATTTCAGTAGGAATCTATAATAGTGAAACAAAAGTATCATGTACTAAAACCCCCAAGTCTATCATTTTCCACACATAAATTTATTGTATACTGATTCCGAAAACTGAAATCATACAACTAAGCCTTACTGGTGTAAAACATCTCATTAGTAGTCAATGACCTAATTTCACACACACTGATTCCTAATATCAACAGAGATAATATTTTAACTTGTTCTAAAGTAATAAGGGACAACATTTTAAACAAACATTTTTTGCACTCATTTCATTTTCAAGACACTCAAAAATACAAAGCATGGAGGACACCTTATTGCAAAAAGTTGTCTGTGCAACAAAGTTCAAAAAATACAATACAAAAGAAAGAAAATGTTTCAGTAAGTCCTCCTTTTGCCCCTCAAAAATACTGACAAAATGTTGAAATAAAATATTCATTAAAAATATTCCAAGTCTGCCTAAGAGCTATTCAAATCATATTAAGCAATTTGATTTTCTGTAATCCATTTTTTACATTTACATTACCCAAACTGAATGTATATTTTAACTATTTTTTCTCAATTCATTCATTTTGCTGAAATAACATTCTATTCCCCTTTGAGAATATTCCCAAGGTTGTAAAAACTAGCTTGTCTGGCAGGTTAAATTTATTTTAAATGTCTAATAATGTATTACACTGAAACAGTTTGAAATAATGAGGGTTTATACTAATACATTACCAAAATATATAATTACTAGTGATTCCCAGAAAAAAGTACATGGCAATAGACAAGGCTAAATGCACATATATTGGAATAAAATACATTACAGAACTATTGCCATTACTCAAAACCTAAAAAAAAAATAATCCTACCAAAGTCTGGAAACTTTACAGTTAAAGTAATTCACATTCCCTAATGGAAACAGAATACCTCAAATGCATTTCAACCTGTCCTGAAATTACGCTTTAGAAATGGGGAGGGGGAGAACCTAATTCAGACAAGGGAAAAATACACTTTAGTCTAAGAACACAAAACTGAGATTTTAAAAATCAAGTTCATTTGGCAGCTGCACAGAGCCTTTCCAGGTAAGCTCCAATTCCCTTTGCTTTTCTTATATTCACTTCCATTTCTCCACTCACCTCTCATCTCCTGCTGAGGACATTTGGTGCGAGAAGTATTTTTAAAGATAGGAACTACTGAAACGCAAAGAATACTTTGGCCGCAGATTACTTGTGGACAAAGACCACTACTTCTGGGGACTGTTTGCAGAGAAGGTCATTGTTCATAAAGAGACTGCAACCACATGCTGCAGTATTACAAAATAGATGCTACGTCCTTCTTCAAGGTAAGTGAAGATGGGAATGCAGTGGCCTCTGATATTTTCAGCAGGCATAAACAAAATCCCAGACCCTTTCAGAACACTAGGACACAAGATCCTCTCAAAGAGAAGCACATCATGGAAGCTTTCTTATACTCACTGAAAAGGAGGAAAATTTAAATATAATAACAGCCTTTTCCCCTTAATGTAGAATAATTAAATGCTAATTACCATTGGATTCAAAATTCTCTGAGCTTAAACAACACAGCCAAAAAGATCTTCACTATTAGGATCATTTAGCACAAAAATTGACTGATGTCAGGTGCCAAGTTTCACAAGAATACATTTCTAATCAGCTTGAATTAGGCTTTATGTTCTCAACTTACTCTGCAGTCTAAGAAAATTCTGACTGCCCTCACACACACACATCCACACAGAAACAGCACTGCTTAAAAAGAAAAAAGCTGTTAATTACAGAATCACAACACTTGTTCCCTATTTATCCATATCCTGGAGGGGAGCTGGAGTTGTAGGGGAGAAAACTCTAGTTAGGAGGACTTTAAAGCAGTTCAGAGTATCTCATAATGAGAATGTAGAAAGAGCCACTGATAAGTATAACACACGGTGACCTGGACAAAAGAGGTGGAAGTAGCATTAGGAAAGGGTTATGGAAGAAACTGCTGCACAGGTATCTAAAATGTCTATGGACTGACTTATAATGGCACACAGAATAAACAGAAGATAGAAATTTTCAATACAGTATAAAAATTATTACTTAATTGATCTAACAGAGACCTAGTGGAATAATTCACATCATCTGGAGAACTGTCATATCTTTATATTCTTGCTTAGGAAGCTAGAACTGGGAAAGCATCTTTCATATCACAAGCATGTGTGTTGGTGTGGGGTTGACAGCAAACAGGGAGAGAGATGTTCTGAACATTCCTGGATGCAACTATGGAACAAAGAACATGTGCATCACCATCACCAGGACTTTCAGTGGTCACTAATGATTCACAACACAAGACGTTAAGCTTGCTATATAAACTATCCCTAAACTGTTGAGATAATTTTTTCCATAAGCAGGGAGAAACACAACTACAAATGTCTGAAGTCCTTGTTCACATTTTGACCTCAGATGCCTAAAAGCACTTGTTCTGGTCCCACGGTGTGGAATGCCCTTCCACAAAGCACCCATGTGGAATCTTCAGAAGCTATTTTTGAAAAGCATAATAAAAAGGCACTTTTTGCTAGAGTTTCTGTTGTTAGCAGCACAGCTTATTGACTGCCTCTGTGGATGCCTCCACTTTCCATAGTTTTTCATACAGATGGGATTTCTTACGTATAGTTACACATTACAAAAACCTAACTGAAAATTTATAGTTTTCAACAGTGAGACAAAGGAGGAAGCAGGCTTCTCTTTGTGTAAGGATGTACCCATCTTCACAGTGAAAAAAGAAAACATTATTTCCACAAGCTTTACTGCAAATTTATTACAGCAATTAAACTGTCCAGTGAATCTCTGTCTGTATCAACTTATTTCCAGATTCAAAACCAGATGTAAAAAACATCTTTTGTTTAACTTGATTATTCTAACTTGGGTAGAATACGTAGAAAGAGATATTTTGTCAACTGGTTGCTAACAAGCTTTCCTAACTCTTTAAAGCTGTTCTTGCCATGCTTATCCTACAGTATTTACAAGAAAAAGCTAGTGATTAAAAATGGTTAAAACCCTTGCTCCTCCTGCAGCAGAAAACACTAAATCAATCTCTTCTGTGCAGAAAAGGTTTTTAAACAGGCTTCACTGAACACAGCCTCCCAAGAATCCACTTTCTTGCTGGCCATTAGTTCAGTCTTTCTGTATTTCAGCTGTACAGCAAAGTATTAGTAAACTCAATGACACTGAAACGCCCATTGCCGTACTCCACCCATCAGGGCTTCTAACATTACAAAAAATGTGCAGTATTTTTAACCCATAGTTGAGCACCGGCATTTAAATGCATAGGCAACATTTATTCTTTGCCTTTATGCATTTCATAAGGGATCTAAGCACTCGCTATAAACATTAATTACTAAATTGAAATCTTAAAGAAAAGACGCGTGATATTTTATGGGTGAGATTGCAGACATTAATTTGATGTTTTCATTTAAAACAAACAAAATCAATAATGTATTCAGTTGTGTAAGGCTCTACCTGTTCCTCTAGGCACCCAACTACCATTCTGTAGCTTTAAAATTAATTTTCTGTGTTTGTGAATATTGTTTTCTTCAACATAGAGAAGATGAAATCAACGAAGTGACTGACTTTTGCATTTCCTCTGTGAAAGCTGACAAACAGAAGTTTCTTTAAACAAAGCACATACTTAAGCTATGTCCTCCACTGATGCCAAGCATCTTTGAAACTAAGAATTCAGTGTGATTCCAGGAATCCTTTTCTATAGATGCCCCCAGCTGCATCTTTGAGAAAAGGAACTCATGCAAGGAAAAAAAAAAGTTTCCTAAAGCCAGGGAGCGAGCCAAACGCTGCTCAACTGTCTGCTGTAGGGACTGTAGTAGTCCATTAGCTTTAGTTCCTCCTCAGCATCTGGCATTTGCTGCTTTCACAAACACACTGATCTGATTCAAGACAGGAATTGCTACTTTTCAAAATGCTGTCAAATACATAATGTCAAAAGCAGAGATTTTATTTCCTTAGCTTTTTTCATTATGGTAAAGTTTTGTTTACGTCTAACAGATAACAAAATTGCAGACTGAAGTCTGATTTTACATTGACAGGATTTCCTTACAGTGAGTTTAACAAGAAGATAAACAGTAGAAACAGGAACCAAACCATAGCTTTTAAATTTTCATCCTATGTTATAGTTACAAGACTATTCTTGCAAAATGTTTAAACCACTACCCTGAGTTTGCGAGCCAAGTAATAAAATTAAAAGGGTAGTGCAAAAGTGGAAAACCAAAAGGAAAAAAATTTAGATAAACAGATAGCACATTAGATAAGCCTAGAAACATGGGATGTCTCTCATAAAAGATGATGTACCACATAAAAGCTACTCACACCAATGAAACTTGGTGTGCTTTCATGACCTTTATCAATAGCCAAGGATTGAGCAGAAGTGACATAAAAACAAATGACAGATACTGTACCCAGTCCTGTAACCTGTCTCATCTGCAGTGATTACTCCCACACTATTCAATCAAACTAGAACATTCTTATTTGTACAACCCTTGTTTTCAGACTGCACACACATCCGTACCAGCCTCCATCCACAAGGCACACACAGTGCTTCACTGCATGCGTGTTCTGTGGTAAATATCAGAATATCAGCTTTATCAGAGTTCTGAGATGCACACTCACTACCTGCCTGGCTTGGACCTGTGGGAGTTCCAGTGGGGGCAGTCAGCATAATTGCTATTCCTGCTGAAAACAGCATCAAGTTTCAGAGACATGAGGCTTCAGGAATATTCTCATTCTACTTCAATCAGATATGCCAAGATGGCCATCATGACAAAATCCACTGAGCTATGGGTCATAACTGATACATATTCACTTTCTCGAGAAGAGAGGATGTTACCTCCCATGGTGTTGACAACCACGTATACAGACAGGCAGCAGGACTTGAAAGACAAGCAAGCTAGTAGACAATTCAACAACTCTATCTACTGGTCTGCACCCTCAGTACTGGCAGAGAAAGGAAATCAATACAAAAGAAAGCATTATGGTAATTCTTTCAAAATAAGCGTGTTCAAATATCAGCCTCTCTCACTTGCCATTATAAAGAGAAACAGAATGAATTCCAATACAGTTCTTTAAGGATCTCACCTATGTGTAAGATACTCCCCAAATGAATGGAAAAGAAGAACAAAGGAGTGCATCTACTATACAATTCCCCAGTGGTGGGTTATCAACAAATCAGAAATAGTGATGTCTTTTCTCTACAGCCCAGAATAAAACTGTCTTCAAAACTGTACAGAAAATAAAAAGCTTCTCCTGTGCAGAACATAGAAACCTTCATGACTCTACTAACAGCCTGACGTACTAATCAGTTTTTTTGTTCCCCTTCCTAACAGTTTTTGTTCTGGTACATATGTTGTGCTCTGACTGCCAAAACAATAATTTGGTTGCCTCAGCTAATAGAAAATAGCTTCCAAAAATCAAGTTATTATTTAAAACTACTGGAAGATTTAATAGGCTAGCTCACTCACCCAAGCAACCAAAATAAGCATATAACAAAACACTTCAGCCAAAAAATGCTATAGTTACTAGGTCTGTTACTTGTGGTTAATGAAAAGAGATAGCTCAGTAGAACTCAGTCATATTCTGATCACTGCTAAAAATACACATTCAAATGTGTGGGTCTATGATGCAATGGGAACAGAAGAAGGTAGGCAGGTCTGAGAAATGCAGATATTGTCAACCTACTGCTAAACTGAAAACTACTAACAGGACCATTATCATCACTTGCATTGTGGGAATATCTAGAGAATATTTCAGACTGGCACTGTAAAAATACTTACAACATTTCTTGCCCCAAGGGCTAACTATCCTTATCACCTTGACAAAAATCTTGGAGGTTATCTTCCAGCTCTTTCCTCTGATGTTGCAGCTAGACCCTATTTCAAAGGCTGCAAAACCATATCATGTCAGGAAAATCACAATTATTTACAAACTGGTAACTGTTTTGTAAGACTTCTGCCTCCATATATCCTCACTAAAATCAAGTACAAAGTGTCAAGTAGCATAAGAACACAACAAAATCGTATCTGCTAGGAGCAAAATGGTTCTTGGGCTAGATAGTTTAATAGGCTTCAACGTCTACTGAAAGGAAAGATTCCCCCCTCATCACTATTCCTTCAGTTTCTTCTTCCTGGTCTTCAAAATCCACAAACATCAAATATCCTTTCCTAGACAGACCAACACCAGAAAAGTAAATACAGCATCACCTGTATTAAGGACACAGAAGAACAACCTGCAGGAAGCCCTGCCAAACTGCTTTTTGTCGACGTGGTATCACTCTGCACAGGGCAACACTGAACGAAGATATCGAGCACAAATCTGGAAGCAGGATAGATCTGTTTCTACACCCAGGTTAGTGAGCCCTGACTTTTAATAAGGCTATCAGCACAGGTACCTGTGCGGGTGCAATGACAGTGCTTTCTGTTCCACAACAGCTCAATGAGCAGCACAGTATGATACAGGCATGACCCGGATGCCCTTGCTCCAAGTGTGGCAGTTGAGCAAACTGTGCCGAGGGACACTCCTTCAACCTCTCTTTGCCAACCAAGACACTGAATGTGCAGGCCAGTCCCCAGAAATACAGCTGAGCACGAGATGCCTGTTGAACACCCTCTGATTCTAAAGCACAGCAGTAGCAAGTGACTGCATCAGCTCTTAAGTATGCTGCAAATAACTTCTCAAAAATATTTCACTACTAGATCAGCTCCCAGACACAAGAAATCACATCATTCAGATCTGTGTGGCATGCTTAAAACCAACTGAACTTACCCAAACCATGAGATCACTACAGAACAGAAATGCCACCATACCTGCTGTTGACACAGCTTTATTAAATAGTTCCACAGCTCAACACTAGAGGCAGCAGATCCCACGAGTAAGAACATACAATGGATCTCGAAAAAGCATTCAATAATCACTGTGGTATGCGTGAACCCATGAGAGGATCCAACAGCACTGTAGAATCTGGGCCGACTCCAAGCTGTACGCAATAATTATTAACTAGTGCTTTGGGCAGCATCTCACAGGTTTGTTTTCTGGACATTGCAACTCCAGTCAGTTCTTTAAGTTACATGGGACTCTAACCAGGTGGTTGTGATTTGCAGGCTTTCTACAACACTTTCTACAACACTACAACCTCTTTTTTCCACTCTGCTTAAGGTTGATACCGCGTTTTTGTTCATGGGGTTTCTTTTTTGTTTTCAAATTTCAGTTTAGAAGTATGAAATAATCTAGCCACTGTTTTTTCCCTGTTTCTAATTAAAGCCACGTAAATATCACAGCCCAAAAAAGACTCAAGGTGATCTGAATGTTTGTAAAAAGTAATCAAAAATTAGTGAAATAATGGTGACGGTAGATGAAAAATTCACATGACCAATCACTCCACCAAGACACATGCTTGTCAGTAAAGAAATGCTGAAAAGAGCCTTAAAGATCTTTTGGACGCCACTGTACTGGTAAAAAAAATAGATTTCAAGTTCTCTAGTTGAATGTATGATATATAGGGTGGGGCATGCAAACAGATATCCCTTATGAATAATGAGGTTGGAAGTCATTATATATTCCATTAAATTAAACAACTCTGGGAAGCAAAAAGGATTGGAAAGCAAGCAAATGGGAAAGAAAATACAGTACCTCAGTGTCATCACAAAACACAGAAACCTCAACATTCGAATGCTATAGGGATTTTGCCCAAATTTGTAATGCAACCATAAAACCAGGCAAATTCAATGTTTTGGGGATTTCTCTGCCAAGTTTTATTATCTTTTTCTAAATATCTCCTGCTTTTATTACCCAAAACTGAAAAAAATTCGCTCTTATTTGTAATAGAAGGTATAAAAAGGAGAGAATAATGCATTTGCATACAGCAGTAACTCTGTATTGTGAGCGTGAGCATAATTAATAAGAATAGTTATATAGAAAAAGCTTAACTTCAGTGTTTAAAAAAAAAACCAAAAACACCAATTAGGGATTTTTTTACCCCCTTTCTTCACTGAACAGTATTCAGCAGCTGAGCCTTCTGGGCTCCAAGAAGGCTAAGCTGGGTAAACTCAGCCAACCACAAGGTTGAAAATGTAGCAGACGTATCATAAAAATTTACTAATGCTTTTAAACTACTTCTCACCTCAATGGTTTGATGGTGGTGTGGTACTGTTATACAATATGTGCTGTTGCCAAGGCAACTCAATCTCACCTCGACAGCTGCTGCAACTTCAGCGAACCAACATGACGAGCTGTGGCAATTCTGATTTTTTTTAAATTTTTTTTAAAGAGTCTTTCCAACTATAAAGCATTTTCAGATGAACCTCTGGGGCTCTTTATCCAAGGACTAGACCTATTTCTCAAAGATACCTTTCACTGTGTTCTAGTGGAAACATTGTGACACTAAGTTCAAAAACATATTCTGTTAAATCAGATTTGTGTCTGGCAATTTTATACCTGGTGTAAAAACAGTATTGTGCCTCTGTGTTCATTCAGTTTTAGTGCAAGAATTTTACATCTCTGGCAGCAATATGAGCCTGCCTGGACAGTTTAGTATGTCCTTCTCTGTTAGAGGGAGGAAAAAAAAAAAGTCTAACTCCTTGAAGGACAAAGCCTAAGTTCTAACCCATCCCTTCAACAGAAGCCAAACTGTAACATTGCTTCAACTCCATTTTAAGCAGAGGTAAAATAAAGGTTGAAATCCAAGACAAGATTTTTGTGAAAAGAAATCAGCAGAGAGTGCTTCTGTGATAAAGGCTTTTGTGGAGGGAGGTGGCTAGAGTCTCGTGGTCCAAACCCCAAAGAATTTCTTTTATTTTCATGTCCTTTGGCTTCAGGGACACTGCTGTGTGAGCAAGGACTAGAAAAAGAATCAGAACGTTATGAGTCTTCCCCACAGTAAGTATCAATTGCAACTTTTAAGAAGATTCAGTGCTATTTTCTTTCTTTTTTCTCAACCTATTTGGGTATAGGACCAAAGCAAACATAAGACAGTAGAGCAAGCCTGTGAGGGTGTTTTGTGAAACTCAGCCAAGGTTCCTGTTATTTTAATTTGGGGAGAAAAATAAGTGTTACAAAATGTCTAGGAAAAGTTTGTGCTGAGAAAGCACATAAGTATTTAAAGGTGGGCAATACAATTTATTAAACAGGAAGAACATTAAAAGTGCATCAAAATAATTAGGGGAATGACAGATTTATCTATTTTTCTTAAAATCAACAAAGCAATAAAGCAAAAGTTGACTTTTTTCCAGTCTAGACTTTTCTCCTTTGCTTCCCCTTTTCTTCTCTTCCCTTCCCAGCCCCGTTGTAGCTGTAGATCTGTCAGAAAGTATATAGTGGTGGCTGAGAGGAAAGATGCTGGCCCTAACTGCATACACTGCGATAATCCTTTCACTGGAAGCCAGCAATTTAACAAAACCTGTGTAAAAGCATGTTTGTTACTTTTGCTTCTATTACAATCTGCAAATAAGACATCAGAAGGGGCCGTTTCTTTTTTTTTTCTGTTTAGTAAAGTCTCATATTAAAACCTTTCAAGTGTCCCTTGCCTCTTAACTGGCCTTTAGTACAAAAATATCCCAATACACAACCTACAAGCGCCCACTGCTACTCATAAAATTTTCAATGCACAACACACACGCTCATACAATCCTTGTGATTCTCCTCTTCTATTCTGCAGCTCAAATACTTGTAGCAAAAGCTCCAGCTCTAACACTGAAACTGGCAATGAATCGGCTAAACAAAGTGATACCAAGAGTTGAAAAAACCAAAATAAAACAAGGAGCAAAGAATGTACCTAATTACCACTAATCCTGCCTATTTGATTTCATTCAGACACCACAACTTCTTTCAAATAACCCCAGTTTATTTTTGAAAAAATTCCTTTCTTCAGACAGGATATGGGGGAGGAGTCAATCAGTGATGTTTTACACATGCACATCTGGATACAGTCCAATTATTCCCCTTATACATTCCTCCAGTTGTTTTCATTTTGCTCCATGCTCTGGCATTCATAAATTTGTGAGATTAATTGTGTGTGAGTGTCTGCAGTCTTGGATCTGGGCATGGGTTTAGCTGCAACACAGCTAGAAGTAAACATTAAAGAGAGCTCCAGTTCAGAAAACACAATTTATACATCTTTGGTACAGTAAGGATTGAAGCAACCACCATCCTTACCACATGCATCAATTTGGTAAGATTAATTCAGTATCAACTATGTTTTATTAGTGCAGTTAGTTTGAGCCTCATGGAAAATTATTCAGTGCAAATAGCAAAGGACGGACTTTTTTTAGGGTGGTTTTTTGTGGGTTTTTTGTTTCGGGTTTTTTTTTTTTTAGTTTTTAGGTTTTCTTAGTATGATTTCATTTGTCTTTGTAAATGATACACCATCACAAAGAACAGAAGCATTGTAAAACCTCAATGGGGTCCAGATAATCTAGCAGAATATTCCACTCTGGCCACTAACAGGGTCCTCAGAGTTGGCAAATCCAGCAACTTGGGAAATCCCCATATCGGAGGTATTCCCATGTGAAGCTCAGATTCCTTGCTGCTGTAACTTGCTATTTACAATCCTCAGCAAATGTGGACAGGAAGGTTGTGACTGGGCTTCTGCAGTGCTCTGGCTATTCTAGGCTGCTAGAACAACCCCCTCTGGGGCCAAAGGCAAGTGAGCTTAAACCAATCACCAGAACAGGGAAAGCAAGGGGGCTAAACACTGCTTCTCCTCTCCTGGGGCCAAGACTTCCATTTACTGATGTTTTGTATTTTGTGTGCAATTTACTAACCAAAACCACCTGTTTCCTCAAGCTCTCTGCAATTTATTGTTTTGCAAAATCAGTTTCACATTACACTTCTGATCAGTGCAGTTCCACACGAGAGCTACAGAACTGAGGTGATGTATTAAAAAGCGAGGGGTCAAAGGCCAAGAATCTACTCACTTCACTGCAAGCTTTCCACCCCAAATGCAGTGCTGGATGCACAAATCCCACTCGCACCCCCACAGCACAGGCAGTTCTATACTGTGATGTAGCTGTCAAGACAGGGTGACAAGGGACCTGAACTTGCCCAGTTTACAAAGCTTTTCCAAAAGCAGTTAGCTGATGGCAGAAATAGTTGGACAGCTATAGGTTGTTTTGGGTTGGCTTTTTTTGTGCAAGATGGCTCTTACATTTCTGAACAATTATCCATCAGGTTTGATGGGCTATTTACAGAAGATAAATTGAACTGAAACCTTCTTACAACCACCTACTCCTTTCCAAAAATCTTGATGCACTGTAAGATAGTTGATCTGGGCACACCATTTGAAGTTTAGCATATGATAGTAATCTAAAATATTTTAACTCCCTCACATTTCCCATTGTTAAGCCATCTGTGGATTAATCTTTGAAAATCTCTCAAATCTGTGCAACTTGTAGTAGGTTCTCAATAATACGTAGCAAAAAACCCCAACCAAACAAAACAACAACAAACTCCTCAAGCTAGGAGATTTTCTTCCCATCAGTCCACGAAATTCTGCTCACTTTTCTTCACCCAGAAAGAAAACAGCTTGAGTTTAGCATTCCTCATGTCCACAATACCTGAATCTGGCAATTAATCACCACTGCAGAGACAATTTTCACATCCTGCCAGCCACCACTGCTAATCCCTACAACTCCTCTGGCAATGATTCCCATTGCAATGTGGAAGGTAGAAGGTCCAAAAGGCACTGGAGTGGTTTACAGTTGCAGTGAGTTAATTACTGGGTCAAGCATAACTGATGTCCCCAGCACCACAATGCTCCAGCATAAAGTAGCTCTTGCTGTGTCCCTTGAGAATTGGACCATTTGCAAAGTTCAGCCCCTCATGCTGAACTTCCATCCTTAGAATTGCATCCAACCTTAACAGTTGCACAAAGTATTTCAGCCTTTTTCTTTTTAAAGTCAGGAAACCGTACCTAAAACCAACAAATGTTGTAGCTGAAATGAAATTTTGTCAACATCAAGTACCTGAAAGTCAGGCAATGTCAGATTTATGGTTGCACATACAACCCTAATTCCGCTCCATATGTGTATGCATTGTGATTAAGTATCTGATTACGTGATTCCATACTATTTTTCTCCGGGACTCCTGCCTCATTCAATGTGCAGAAAGCACATAAATGAGCAGGGAATTACATTTGCACAAACAACCATAAATCCAGTATTTCCTAGCTTCTGAGTACTTGACTTTGCAAACAATGTTTCTTTCATGTAGATTTTTCAGTTGTAATATTTGTACAGCATACACCTAAAGAACATTGCAACAACTTACATTACAGTATCATCTAAGAGTACCTAATTGATCTCTGAAACCCTCTCATTTTATGGATAAAACATTTTCAAAAACTCTCATTTCATGGTTGCACTATCATGCTTATAAAAGTCATATTTTCCACACAATAGAGGCAGTGTAACAATTAAAACAAGCTGCACAGTGATTGACCAAGTTGTCTGAATTATTCTCTTTCTTCCTAACAATGAACTGTGTTCTCTGAGCTCCAAATAAACAATTAAGAAGGATGGGGGTAGAGGTTGGAGGGCAACCTATAGTAAATAGCATTTTAATTGCAGTGTTACAAAAAATAAGAAAAATAGTAATACATAAAGTAAGCCTCATTTTCCCTTTAAAGCTACTGGAGAATGTGGGGCTGTTTTAGTAGAGCAGGAGTTCTGAGCTGCAGGAGAGGGCACAAATCTTATGCAACACAGCTCGAAAGAGAAACAGAAAGTACCCTTACAAATTTCCAGAAACACGTTTTCAAAGACAGTAGCTTTCACACAAAAGTCTTTCAGAGCGTCAGGTGGTTCAACGCAACTCTATGATCAGAAAAGACACAGTACACAATGCAGCTGCTGGCTCAGCAGGTGGCACTGGATTAATACAGATATGATATTTTTACTCCATAGCCCCCAAGCAGATTTCTTGGGCAGCTAAAAGCACTGGTTAGTAAACAGTGGTTCTGCTTTGAAAAACAGCCATGAAAATTGTACTGAAGAGTCCCATATTACCAGGTCTCATTGATTCTACTTTGAGAGCTCATGGAGGAAAATCTCACCAACTCAGCCAGGGATCTATACTGCATCTCCAAAAGTCATACACATCCTGCAGGTTCAGGTACTCACCTAAATTCTGCTTGTTTAACTCCTTTCACTGCTAGGGCTTTTGTACCTGGCTGAAGCAAAGAGAACTTTGCTAACTATTGTTTCTGCTTTACTCTCTCTCAGCTGTGTGAGTGAGGAGGGCAGTAGGCAGAAGAAAGCAATAAAATTAAAATCCAAACCCCAAATAATTAAGTCAGCACTAAGAAGAATACAAGTAAAGGTGTGATATTTCCCCAAATATCTATCTCCTCTTCTAGTTGCTTTCCGTGCTATCCAGCACTCACAGGAATTTTTAAACTTTCCCTTTGACATTGGGAAGATGCTGGGACAGAGTTCTGAAGGAGATATCCCTCTGTAAATCCATGTTTTTCACTAGAAAGACTAAACATTTCAGGTAAATTGGGGTTGTCACTTCTATTGAAAGCAGGTAAGCAGGTCTCCAACACTGCAATTCAATCAGGAATTTTCACGATATGGCTTACAGTGGCTTTTAATGGAGATGGAAACCAGAATGCAGCATTTTTCTGGTAAAATGCTACTTTATTACAAAAACAGCACAAAAGCAGTGGAGTAGAGATTTCTGTTAATATACATTACCATGCTTTAGCAAAGGCCTCAATACCCAACCTCTATGCTTAAAAGTACAAACTGTGACACAGTGTCATTCATTTTCAGAAGTCATAGGAGACATAAGAACAGGAAAGCAAGATGTTTTTCCCTACATGCACACTAGGGCAACATCTTTGATTCAAAATAAATATTGCTCAGAACAATATTAGCAAACCGATTTGAATAGCAAGAACGTACAGAAAGAGCTTTGTAAGGCTACCCTTACTAAAGCCTAGTAAGAGTGTTCTGGCAACGTCCTTCACATGCTGAAATCAGCTCAAGGAAAACATCTTCAGGTACAACAGACACAAAGTGCTAATTTTGATGATCTGTGTTTCTACACAGCATAAGATAGAACCAGGGTTCATTACTAAGCAGCCACGTAGCTAAAACTGAAGGATTAACTTAATACCAACTTCTTCATTTATTAATCAGCTAACAAGGTCTTCAGGAATACCTTCCTCGAAACTTTGGATGCTGTTTCAGAGTCTAACACCTGCATGTGTGCCATAAACCCTTGGAGAACTTGGCTGCTATCGACAAGTTTATCATTAACTTTACAACCGTCACATGAAGATTTCTGGAAGGCTGACAATGTTCTTAAGGCTCCTTATGGTCTACTCAGCCTGAGGTCTTTGTATGTGTACACTGGATTAGGAGACACAAATTAAAACTCCAGGAGCGCAGTATCTTCTAACAACATACACTAAGTCACCTGTTCCACATCAGACAGTCTCTACTATAGAGTGTGCTCCCTCTCCAACTCCTCCTTTCCAAACTTGCTGTCCCCACTTCTCCAGTCTCCTTTCATCTGATAGTATTTGCCCAGCATTTTTTTTTCTGCTGTTTTTCCTTTACTGTACTGACATAGGCTTCACTTTCACTGTCTTCACAGATGTATCCCAAGGCTCCACATGACGAGGCTAATTCAGTAACATTTACTCTCATAAGACTCGTTGAACAACTTCAGTTGCCTCCTCTTGGGATCTGGTAAAATTCTTGGAAGAATTTTCTAAGTGTGTTTACTAGCACTTCTAAAAACATTGAGATTTATAAATAGCTTATGAATTCAAATTTTGCTGGGAAAAAAATAATTCAAATTCCCTTTCTAGGAACAGGAAAAAACCTTGATAGCAACCAGTTCACACTTAGATTTACCTGTACAGGTAGGAGCAATAGAAGTATGTTTAGGTAATCCAGATGTTTGAGGGTTTACCAAGGATACTCCTGGATAAAAAACTAGGATGGCCACAATTTGGCATTACTCCTCACTTCTTTTGACCTCAAATCAGGTATATCACTGTCATTGCACATCAAGTAAATTATCTTGGGGAAGATAGGACAAATGAGGTAAACAAATGGAACACAGTTATGATTTACCCATGCAAAGGAGTTACGACTAATCTCACTAAAGATCATGTTTTTCTTTTTAATATAAACTCAGTCAGACATGCATGCTCAGGTATACAATACAAGAGAACAAAATTCACAGGTAGTAGTGGAGCTACATTAAAAGAATGAATCACCAACACCTTCATAAACATAAGGAGTGGAGCATGGTGTAAAATATCAGATTCTGCTTAGAAGGCTATAAATTGGACATGCATTTAATAGCTCTCCCTGATGTTACCTTCTGATACCATAAAGTAAGGCCTCATTTCTGACTTCCTGGCTCTAGAGAATGTTTTTCTTCAACTACATGCACATACCCAACATAAAAGGCATTTACCATTAGCTTTTTGGACTTTGGTAGACTTCTTTATTAATTATTTTAAAATATTGAAATTATGATTGGTAGTGAAGATAAATGTAACCTCTATGTAAAAAGAAATTCCATGGGAGATTAGACTGCAGCTGCAATTAGGTGAATAAACCAGGTGTGATTTCCACTGGCTCCTCACCTAGATGTTCTTTTCAAATCCAACCACATGTCCTGTAGCAAGGTCTCAGATTATGACAGACTGGCCACAAACTAACAGTTTTTCTTCTGTATTATCAGTTGAGTGCAAAGCAACAAAACAGAAGAAAAAATAAAAGGAAAAATAAAAACCAGTTCTCCAGCAGAATACTTTAGTCCATCACAATTGGACACAACACCACGTAGACCGAAGCCCTGAGAGAACTGTTCTTTGTTTAGAATAGTCATTCCTTATAGAAAACAATCTTTTGGTAACCTAATCTCACTTGAGAAAAATCCACACCTTTTTGGCATATTACACATTAATATTTCTGGTTGTGTTTTTTATTTCTATGTACAGTGAACGAACTGACTGTGAACCCCATCAAACATACTGGTGAGAGTAGAAAGAAGTTTGAAAAGAATAACAAGATTTGAGCAGGTTGTCCTTGGGAACTGAAGTAATGTCACAGGCGATAAAGTTTTGGTGAAATACCGGTGAAGGATAACTAAAGCAACAGGAGCTACATGCCACTGAAGTTTCTGATGCGCCTGAAATAAACTGGACATGAAGAGTGCAGAAATGGTGAAGCGGGCCTGGTTCTGGGGAGTAAAGGAACTGGGTGCAGGAAGAGTTGCAGTATTATATCTTCTAGATCGCAGTTACTAGGAGACTATGGCTTGCAGATGTAACAGTGGGAGAGAGAAAGTCACTGAGGGGAGGAACTGAAGGTCCCTGAAGTAAAGGATTGATTAATGGTAGTATGATGGAGGTAGCTGAAAGAGAAAGAACTACTGAGACCTGCAGGAAACCACTCCTCACCTCTCCAGCAAGGAAACCCCTCTCTGGTTCAGAGTGATGAAACACAGAGTTAGCTTGGCAGAACCAGTTCAAGAGACTGCCTGAGAGATGCCACAGGCAACATGCTTTTGAAAACACAGATTTGGAAATACAGCCTTCAGGCCACATGACAAAGGAGACCGCAATGAATCAAATTCATTGAAGTAAACCTCTTCTCCTAAAACTGAGGCAATATATTGTACAAAGAGGGAATTTTTTTTTCCCCTCTGGCTTTTCAAATGCATGACTTCTAGGAGTTATTTTAAAGGGTGTATATTGCAGAAGATTTTGCGGGTCAGAATTCAATCTTAGAGCCAATAAAATATAATTGTGTATACACAATCCATCTCCCATTGCATACTTAGCTAGCGTCTCTTTCATTCTTCAAACATTCCCTGCTACTTGTTTCTGTTACTATTTTACTGCAGTTCCAGGCAAGTATGTTGCATCACATTGGAACATGGTCTTGTTCTGAAGGCTTTACAGAAAAGAACTCAAAGCAGAAAGAATTTGCTCAATGTCATACAAGTAGGTGACACAGACAAAGGCAAAAATC
The DNA here is from genome assembly GCA_013398125.1 of Aegotheles bennettii. NCBI lineage: Eukaryota > Metazoa > Chordata > Aves > Caprimulgiformes > Aegothelidae > Aegotheles > Aegotheles bennettii. The sequence continues at coordinate 354,146 of VZRW01001675.1, forward strand.
TCAATTCAATTTTCATTCCTATCATATTGCTTTTCCCCAACATGTTATCATCAATAAATGCATTTAAGTCCTCTAAATATTTCCAACACTGATGAACTATGAAGTCTCTTTCCCTTCTATCTTTCTTGAGCTACTGCTTTTTCAGCATCTCTTTCTCTGGAAAGAATCATGATCACTGTGCCTTTACACCCCCAAGTCTATACTATAGTGTAAAATTAATAACTTTAAAAAACAAAACAAAACAAACAAACAAACCACAATAGATCCTGATTTCTTCATTATATGAAGTACTGTACATATACATACACCTGTAATCTCAGCCTCAGGAGAAGAGGTTTACACAGAGCTCATGTAGGGCTACAGCATTCCTTTGGATTTCCATCTGCAATCAGAGCCAATTTCTCCATTGATTTTTCCAACTTGCTTTAAGAACAAGTTGACTTGCAGGGACAATGTGGTTGCTGGGAGGACAGTGGCATTGTAGTTACTGAGCAGGCTGTGCAATCTGTCACATCTGACAGTCTGCTATGGTTATCCCTTTTCAAGTAACTAAACGCTGCCTTTATACATTACTATCTCTCCGATAGTTGATCTCACTGATCAATTAAAACACTTGTTTCAACTCCTATGTTATGATTCTATTACAATTGCAAGAGAAGTGCAGTTTTTAGAAAAAAGGAAAGCTAATGGCATAATAAACAGACAATAAACAATAATGAAAATAAATATTCACATTATATGGAGATTTATACAAGCTTGCCATCTTGCACAGGAAATTTTCTATCAGCCCTTCTAAGAATGAACAAAACACTAACAGCCCTGGAATTGAATGCACAGTATCTTCAAACATAACTGAGACTTCCAAAAAAGCAGCATATTGACTTTACATAATTAAATGCCTGGTGAATCTTCAAAGTGAAGAAGGGAAGGATACCACCAAAAATGTTTTTTTTTTAAATGCCCATGATTGTTTTTCCTAGTCAAGGCAACAGTCTGTCAATACCTCAGAGTATGCCAAATATGAAGTTTCAAAACAGGGGCTTGAATTATGAACGAAAGCTAGAAGGACACCACAAATATTTCTCAACAGGTGGAAACTATATAAATAAAATCTCAGATAATTCAAATACATTCAAACAGCTAAATTTTCCACTTAAAAGCATGTTTCTCTAGCTAGCTAGAAAACTTCAGACCAAAGACAGCATTGTGATTTACCCAACCTGTAAAAAAAATATTTCCCATCCCTCCAAAATTAAGGAACCCAAAAGAAAACTTATAAGGAACAAAAGAGATCTTCTGAAATAAAGCACAAGGCAAATGTTAATATTTCTGGTAGTAAATATTTTTGTTATAGCAGGATCCAAATGCCATAACGTAGATTCACATCTTTTACACTGAGATTTGGATGCACACAGAGGCAATCAGTATTTTGAAGTGCTTACAATTTAAAGACACAAGCAGAGAGCATTGAATGGGAATGAGATACACCAGGCAAACATTTTATAAGGATTAACATAATTTTGTTAGAGTTCTTTGTTTAATTTGGGATTTTTGAGGAGTGAAATAAGTTTACAAATTATTCTATAGTAATCAAAACAAGAACTTCTCTGCTTTGTCAATAAGACACAAGGATACAATAATTACATCTCCAGTCCACTCAGCACAGTACTACTACATAAATAAAAGTGGGTTTTTTTCCCCTCTCAATGCATGGTTTTCTATGAAGTTTCAACTACATCAACCCCAAATTACACTAACTACTCTCACAGGGGAGGAATCTCAATGCATTTAAAAAAAAAATGAACAAACGCAGGACTTCAGTATATCTCATTAACATCTTTTCAAAAAGAATGAAGTAGAAACAACGTTCTTCTCTATTTAATGTTTAAAAAGCAGGAATTCAGAATTACATCCAATTGATTTGCATTTCAATTTCTTTTCCAGCTCAGAATTCAAATACTCTGAGAGAACATTTGAGTTAGGGGACACTGACAAAACAGCAGAAACACTCAATAGTTTCTCTGACTTGCTTTTTGGTTATGCCCTTATGTGCCTTCGGGTCTCTGCTGTTAATTAAACTGAGCCAGATTTCAACCAACTGCATGACAGCAGCGTCATCAGCATGCAATTTGCTAAGGCTTTCTGAAAGTCCCCCTAATTACTTCTGTGAGTTTATTGCCTCTTTGTGCAGTTCTTCACTGTATAAAGTCCGTACTATCATTTGAACAGTGCATTTCTAGTGCTCGGAAGCTATTTTAACATTCTTATAATAGTTACATTAAAATATTGGAAGTCTCTTTAAAGAGATCGAGCAACTGAAATGGGTCCCTCAACCTTCCTTAACCTGTGCAGCTGACAGGAGGTGCAGAAACACCACTGAACGCCTGCAATGTTCCTTTATGATAGTGTTGTTATTTCTCAAGCAGATTTAGACAACGTTATCCTTGGAAATCTAAGAAAACTGGATCTAGGGATCCATCTTCTTTGCTTACTATTCACTACTATCCTGACCAAATGAAAGAGATTCCTTACCACGCTGTTTACATTGCTGGATAGCAGGCTTGAAATCACTGGACAAATGTAGGTGTTTACCGTGTGCACACAGGTACTGCTGAGCACCTGGTAATTATCACTGCAGAGCTCCATTTTGTACAGCTTCCAAAAAGTCCAAGAGGCAGATGATCTTCATGACTTCCCTTTTCAAGCCAGTTAAGTCCTTCATTCACAGACTGAACTTAAAGTATAACATACCCAATACATCAAAAATATCAGCTTTTTAAAAAGCACTGTATTTTATTTGTCCTGTGGCACTTCTTTTCCCAGGCTCTGTGCAAAAAACCAAGGGACTACCTCGGAGCTAAAGAGTCTCAGTGAACTTTTAAAAACTGTACTCCTGTTAAAAACTAGGAAAAAAAACCCTCTAAACTCGAGACTCTGAGTAAATCTACTGGACTGCTTTCAGAGATTGTGAAATTTTCCACAACTCCAGATCAAGGATTTTTTGAACAGTATTATAAGCTTACTAAATATTTTAGTTCTGCATGCAAAGTTCATCAAAACTTTTACATTGTGGTGCCACTACTAGAATGATACAGCTCTATTAACTCAGCAAACGTGCAGATTTGTTGATATCATATCAATTCAATTCACTAAGACTTAAAACAACAGCTGTTTCAGCATATAATATACAAATTGTCCACTTTCTGTGGAATCCTACATGAAATTATACTACTGATCAAATACCATTTTTTTTCAGTTAAAAAAAATACACTGCCTTTTATTTTAAGCTCCACACTATTCATCTAGCAGTTTGTTTCTCTCTCTTCTACTAGCAGAAAATATAATACAGGAAAAGATTTAAATGAAAAACAGATCTGTGCAGTGAATTGCATATGGTTTCCATTTTCCTTCATGCAATGTTTCATAGACAGTCAACGAAGAAATCTCTCCCACAAATCCGGATCTGAAGTCCACTTTCCGAATCTTGTCAGCACAGGAGTTAGAAGACAACCCTCTGTGCATGAAAATGCTGCAGTATGTCTCTGCTCTATCTTGTTAGGGTAAATCATTCCTTAAAAGTACCGTTGGATCTATGTAATAAATCAGTATATATAAAATATGCACATTCAAATGAGGCTGGTTGTGTCTGTGTGAACCTGGGATAGAGTTTTCTGTTTTCAAGCACACCAAGTTTGGTCCATGCCACACGGCTTGTTGCATTTTATGCCTGTTCACAACATACTGAGTTTTCCAGCACTAACAACTTTATACCTAGTTGACATGCTCCATGCTATACTAAACCCAGCCAACAAATACTACTTCTGCCAAGAAGCCTCCATAGCTACTATATTCCATCAGCTTTCCTAGCTGATTTACAGAACTACTTCCAAGGTATTTCTGACCTTTTTTTTTTTTACATAAAACACATCTTTTCCTCCTATTCCTCATAGCCAATACAGATTTTTTTTTGTCCTGCCTTCTCACCAGTTCCTGGTGACATACAAGAACACCAAAGTAAGCATGCCATGTTCCTATCAGACACCAAGGGACACTTACAAAGCAGCAACCTTCTTTCCCTAGACACTCTCAGGGGATTTACATGCCAATAGAAGAGAATGAATGATGAGCTACTGTTTGTCAGATGTTGTTGTTTCCATGAGATAACAACTGTTTGGATTTCCTCCCCTTTAGAGATTGGTTTTAAGGGGAGCATGAGTGGAGTGCAAAAATGTAACAGAATAAAACCTGGAGCACCTTCCCTTTTTCCTCTTCTAGGTAAAAGTCCAAGTAGAAGGGGATGTGCATGGAGAAAACAATGTTCTCAAGAAGCATTACTTGGTTAGCACATCAGAACGACACAGGACCAATCCATGTAAAGACAAGACACTTAAGTTTTGCATAGTTGCAAGGTGAAAGCAAAGACCAAGTTTAGCAAAACTTTGGAAAAATCATATATGACAATATCTTGTCTTTGAAAGAATGCATGCAAGCATAGGATGAACACATCATCTTGCCTGATAGACATAGCCTCTGCTTTAAAAGGTGCTCAGCACCTATGCATTTATATGCCTGTTCAGAAAAATCAAGAGCACAAAGGTTGGAGATTTGTGGACTGAGAATTATTTGACATGTTAAAAGAAGAAAAGGGAATTTTGCTGATTATATGTCTCCTTATAATTGTGCATAAGAAAATGAAAAGTGTTACCTAGGGAAAGAAGCATTCAGTAGAAAACTAAAAAAATACTCAATATATTAATATATTATTTATGCAATTATGTTGTGGGGGTTTTTTTGCTTATTAACCTGGCAAGCTATCCGTACAGCATCACGTGCTCTAAAAATCTAATAACAAACCTGGCATCCCCACAAAAGCCTATAGATCAGTTCAACCTGGCCAGCTGGCCAGGTCAGGTTGCTGAAAAAGCAAGTATTCAAGGCTTGGGACAACATCTTCTAATCCTGGAGTCTTCACACTAAATTCACTTCCAAACAAAGCCAAACTTGCATGAACAAACCTTTCCATCAGTTATTCCCTTCTACTCTCCTACTACTTTTTTTTCCAATCTCATTAAGTTTTCAACTTTCCAAACTCTGAATTTACTTTCAGAGGATTCTCAGATACCTGACCACTCTTTCCAGTTTGCTAATTTTTAGTGTTAAGTCTACCACCAAATATTTTCAGCTCAGTGATCTCCACTTTCCAAAAATCATACAGGTCCACCTGTGGAGGGAAGCTGTGGAATAACCCAGTACATTCCCTAGTGTTTCTCAGCCAGTCCTGGTTTTAGACATACAGTCTGAAAACTTTCTGTGCATAAGTACACGACACAGGTGTTTGATACTCTGGCTTTGCTAAGGTCATTGAAAATTGGGGTTTGGAAGAGAATGCAAAGAGCTACACTTACACAACGTGCTTTGGTTGCAATCTGGATGATGAACGCTATAAGACTCAACGGTGTTTTCTGATTTCCTCAATGCAACCATCTGACACATGGATAAAACACATTACAGGTCACAAAAAGCTGAAATGATCGAAACCATGGGATATACAAGTTACACAGATGACTAACTCATCTAGTAACAATTAAAAGTCTTGTTGAAATATTCCAGAACAGAGCATAGAGAGGAAAATTACTTGAAAAATAATGTTGTACTATAAAATCTATTTTTTTAATACAGATACCAGTTATGTGAGCTTTTTCAGCAGTAAAAAATAGATGCTCAGCTTAATCAGGCTTGTGAAACCTGCTTGGTTGAACTGATTTTCAGAAGTGTACTTAGGCATTCATTATGTCTCAGGCATCTATACTCATCATTTTCCTGGATATCTCTCGAATTTACCCACTGAACTGCTTTTTCAGGTCTCACTCTACATGCATACCATAATATTGTAAGCAACATTAATATCCATAAAATGTTGCTGTTCTTCTGCATTTTCTGCATTCCCTACACAAGGCAAAATTTTGGTCCAGTGTTCAACCAAAAATGCTTTTGTAAAGCTTTAGGAAAAGACACATTTAATAAACACACCTTGTAGATGAAATAAAAGATGACAGAAGATCCATGAAAGAATCAAGAGCATAGCTGTCTACTTCATCCCTAAACTTTAGGCAATCTTCAGAATACACTAAGATTCACATATCAGATGCAAGTCTATAAAGCAACAAATGAAATCACTGCAGATAAGTGAAATGTGAGCAATGATATTGATGAGCTGATCTTGGGTGTTACAGTATATTATAATAGCACCCAGAGAGGGCTGGGGGGGCATTGAGACGGTGTTGTCGGCTGGAGGGGGTTTGTTTTTAAATCAAGATCAGATCCTCAGGAGGTCAAATGCCATACATGAAAGACTTTATTGAAGTATTTGCTATGGAGTACTCAATTGGACAGCAGAGGGAGTAATTCTATACATCCAAGGAAAGGTCTTTCCATCAGCAAAAGGAAGGCCTGGAATGAAGCTGTGGAGACTGCCATGAAAGGAACAGATCAATACGCAGTGAAGGTTACTGTCAGGGACAGATGACAGAGCAGAGACCAGCATAGCAAGAATGTTAAAGGAGAGAGAAGAATCATGAAGGATCCCCCAGAAAAATATACTGAAGCAGAGAGACTTCAAAGAAGGAACACTATTCCTTTTTGGGTTCCATACTGCAAAGGTTACGTTGCTATGTTTTCAGACAATAATGGGGAGGGGGAAGAACTTCTTGACCTCTGAAGAGTGTAAGCCAAGAGGCATCAGTTGAGGTGTTTGTCATGACAAACAGTTTTAAAGCATCCCCCGTGATTAATAAGATCCACAAGGAAAAGGACCTAAAACAACTAACCGTTAAAAAGCTCTTCATAGTCTCTCTCACATGGCTCCTTCTTTCAAACTATTTCAGTAATTTGTTTAGTTCCTCTGGAACTTAAACATTTGAAAATGCTTAATAATTCAAGAAAAGGAAACTCTACTATGAACATAACAGGACTGAATAGAGCATGTTTTACTAAACTACTGGTTAGCAGGTGCAGTGAATTTAGACAGTTGGGTGTTGTCAAACACCTAGAAATATCTACCTGACCAACAAATGGCTCACAGGTTTCTAGAACACAGCTTCTCTCAACTGCTAAAAGGACAAGAGTGAAGCCACAATAAACACAAATTTGCTTGTATTGCATGTAAAACAACAGCTAGGGCAAAGCACTAAATCTTTATTTGTAAAGTAATCAGGTGAAGTTAATAACAGACAGAAAATCTGTTAGCACCTCAGATTTATCAGGATTTTAAACTGATAAATCATACCTTGGTTAACTGACTAACAACAACCAACGCATACTGCCATGAAAGCAGGACATAACCTCCTTTTTGGCTATGGAAGATCAAGCAACAGGTAAAAATTCCTTGTTGTTTTTAACTGGAAGATACAGGGGAGTGATAATGAGCCACTTTGAAACCTCTCTTCTTCGGAGACCCTGATAAGAAGACCAACTATAAGTATTAGGGATACTGTAATAAAAATTTATGACTTCCTGTTGATTTAACTCCTCTGTTTCACACATTTTCAAGAAACAACCTCCCTAAAAAATTAAATATGTAAGTTATGCTTGGGAGCATCAGCATTCACCAACTCACATGAAAATTTAGCAGAAATCAGACTTCACAGGACACCTCAAAAATCTATGAGCGATCAAATGCTTGTAACTTGGTCCTTAATTCCAATTTAAATGTTTATGCCTACATACTAAGTCAGATTGTAACAGTAAGTGATTAAATCTTCAGAATCTATTGAAAAAGCAAGAGAAAATATTACCACGTGACTACTCCTTGGATATCACTTACTAATCTTTGGAAATGCGATTTAGAACTCAGTCGTAAAAGAGAATGAATGGTTCTGTTACGTGGGTACACTCAAAGCATTTCATGGATCTGGAGCAATACAACTCACTGAGGCTCTTTGACAGTCACCTATTCCTACAGCATACATCTCTGCACAGCACCAATGACAGGTTTCGATATACAGCCTCAGGAAAGTAACTCTCCATTTCACATTCAAGAACCTGGCTCGTTACTGTTAAGTCTTTATCAAAAGCAAGTCAACCTAAGAAAAAATTTTATTCTGAACAGAAGTTTTGGCAAGACAAAGACGACACTTCATGCAGCAGTTAATATAAAGAGAGGATAATAGTTCTGCCAAAGACAATAAATACTAGAAGAAATGGCTTTCAGTTTTAGAGGCCCTGAGCAATATTGCTGGTGTGCATTTTAAGATCTGCTTCTACAACACAATTCCCTTGAGATTATTCTTAAATGTGAAGAGGATGAATGTTTTTGTTTTGGGATCATTCACAATTTTGGCATTGCAAACCACAGGCTTGAACTGAGGTGAGAGTTAACATCACTTTGCCACTAATTTCTTTCAACTGCATCCTCCTCTTTCTTGATCTCCCCTCCCCCCGCTAAAAATATCTCCAGGCATTACTATCGAAAATATACTTAAGTAATAAATCATGTATTTGCTCTCACGTGACTGGTATTCATTAGAGTCAAAAATGTCCAAGATCTGCCCCCAGAGTGTATTGTGTTACTAAAACATAGAAATAGCTGCAACACAAAATTTTGCCAGAAAAACACACAAATGTAACAACAAACTGTCTCTCAGTCAGGCAAAAGAAAGAATGTTCATAAAAATATGTTTGAGGGGTAAACAAAACTCCAAATTCTAATTCGGCAAAACCAGCAGTTTAAACCCAACAAGACACAGGACTCCTAACTAGAAACTTCTGTAAAGAACACACTTTTTCTGGTCACTCAGGCAGTCCTATTTTCAAAGAGATAATTTTTTTCCTAGAAAGAAATGAAGAAAAAAAAAAAAAGAAATAAAAAACATTGCAAGTTTATCCATTATATATCTTCGCTTTGGTTAAGCAGTAAACAGCCCCTACACTCACTCAAATGCTTCATCCCCTTTTATTGTCCAGTTATTTTGCTTTACCGAATACAACAAACAATTTGTAGCAGAAGTGACATCTTCTATGAGAGAAGCAATGATCCTCCAGTGATGTGGTAACCTGACTGAATCATTTGAGTCTGAGTGGGGGAAAAAAGAACACTTGGTTCAGCTGCACATCTGGGTTTTATAAAGGGTCCAAAAGCTTAACACTAATGTGCTTCAGGGCTAAAACAAAGCCTGAGGAGATCACAGCAGTTGAGAAAGAAGACAGTGTTAATCCAGGGCATATCATGCTCTTCACCACCACTTTGAAAATTAACTTAGCTCAGCTAATTTTGCATCTCCACTAATTGTGTGTTGTGTATGAGTAAGCAATGACTAAGGAAATGTCAAAGCTATTCCATATCCTGTTCTTTTCCTGAAGAAAAACATGACAGGCAGAGAGGATACCTCCCATTAGGCCACAACAATTCAACACGGCAGCTATTTGTTTTAGCAGGAATGAAATAACCTATATGCAGTCTAAACATCGCCAGTCACTATAATCACTTGTTACCACTGTGCTGAGCCTACATGGCTTCCCCAAAACTGTTCACTACCCAAAAATCAGTTCAAATACGTTCATGAGTGCATACACAAAATTTAAGCTGGAAAACACACAGTGAGCACGAAGTCACCTGTATATGAAAAATCCTGCCTGGTGGTACTCTGGTTATTTTCCAACATTTCCAATTATGCATTGGTAAACTTTGACCCCTGGCTAGAAAGGCAATAAAAATATTGAACAAGACAGAACATGAAGTGATGCACATACTACAACCAGGATGAAAATAACGAGACTGCTAATGAGGTAAGAAAAAGTGGCATCAGTAGTGAGCCTCCTGTTCAGTTCCTCCCAACTCCAAGAACAGAAATCAGCACTGGCTAACTATAGGTATCCACCTCAGAGGCACCAAGTTGTCCACTTCTCACTAAAGATAAAGGAAACAGGCTCCTAAACTTAGTTGTTATTAATTTCAACTCTGTCAGATGCCCAAAATAGCTGGACTGACCCCTTCCAGCTCTGCTTTCTCTCCGTTCATGTCTCTCCTGCAAACTCAAATAAAGCGCGGGGCAAAGCACACATGCAGAGCAGAAAGTGTGACTGGGGAGAGAAAGGTTGTAGAGTAGCTGGAAGAGTAAATGTACTAAAGCATCCAAGTTATATGTCTGACGAGGAAGGAAAGAACAGAGGGGGCAAGTGAAAAAGGGGTAGGGGAAGGGAAAAGGACTGGGAGCAGAGAACAGAGTGTTTAGAGGCTATAGCTTTCACCTGTCCATTATATTTTACTCACAGAAACTGCACAACAGAGAGGCATTAGGCTGGAACATTATCCAGCACATACAGAGCTGTAAAGTAATTTATAAAAGAGTAAATCACTACCTGCACAGGCCAGACTGCTTGGAAAACTGTGCAGCACACAGATCTGGTTCTTAGCAGTCATATAGCCTTCATACAGGGGTCCCTACCAAAGGGGTCTTCAGCTAGCACTGATGAACTGCTGCCAGCCTCAATTTTTCCAGACCATGAGTAACATTACAGTCAATAGATGAGGATGCTGGTACAAGCTCAAAATGAGCACCACACTTCATAATGTGGTCTCATAACAATGGGCAATGCTACTTACAAGCACAGATCATTCCTACATGCATTAGCCAGAAGTAACAAATTGCTAAGGGGTAATTAAAAAAAATAATGAGTCAGATTGCGGAGGAGTACCAAGAAATAACAGGATTGCAAGACTGCATCAGAACTTGTCCAACTACCAGTGATATTCACTGATTAACAGAAAAGTGAAACTATAGAAGCAAGTATCAAATACTCTCACCTCACATGTTGATGTTTCCTCCACTCTCACTCTTCTCTCTCCAAATTATCCTTACCTTCTTTCTTGCATCCATACCCCAACCATTCTGGGTAAGAGTGAACATAATTTCACAGTGTAACTCAGAGGATTTTCTGCAAATTGAGACTACTCCTTCGCATTTGTTCACTTTCATTGGCATTTAATTCTCCATTCACTTCATTCACTCAGCTACAAAATGGGTTTTTTGCTATGATGGCAATGACAGCCTATCCGTACTCTTCCCTGTGTCCTATGCCTACCTGCTTCTAGTCCTCTCAAATCATAATTTAGCTTATTGAGTGCTGAAAAGGGTTAACCTTTACTGCTGGATGTGCAAAAAAACCCCAGAACAAATCATAGCAGACAACTTTCTGTTGCAGAATTTAAAAAATAACTACATTCAACTGTCTGCTATTATTTTAACTCATTTATCAGCTGCAGACATCCCGCTTACTGTTCTGTAGTTCCCTGGATCATATCTAGGACTTCTGAAAAACAGAGATACAAAATCTACAATTGTTCAGAAACTTTCTACGATAACTTCTTTTTAATGTTAATTAGCAGCAATTCAGCCACTTCACTTGTGTAAATGCACCCTAGAATGTTTTACAAACAAGAAGCATATAGCTCCCCTGCTAGTCACTCACCTCATGACCATTTCAAAGATGCCCATCCCATTCAGTATGAAGACTGGCCTGGCATTACACTGGATGAAAACAATCCAGCAGAAATATAGCTGCTTTCTTTTTCATGGTAGCCCTCCAAGTAAGCGTTGATGAAGAAGTGGGACTTTCCAAAATCCTTAGTTTCCTCCAAGTCAAAAATTAAATAATATTTTAGGCTTGTGGAAAGTAACTTAATCATTGGGCTGAGTTCATAGGCATGACAAATGTCAGCATGATGATAAATTCATGAAAAATGAAAGTTTATCACCACCTTTGGAAGGCACTTAGGATAAGCTCTGGGTAACAATTTATTATTGATACCGACTCTCTGAGTCAAGATTACTGCAACCATGAAAGCAGCCTGCCATTTAAGAAACTGCAGCAAAATGAAAGCCTCTGAAGTCTATCGGAAGCAGTTTAAAATCCCACAGTATAGCTGGGGAGCTATTCAGTGGAAGATTTCGAGTATTTCAAGTGTAGTCTGAACTTGGTATCAGAAGAAATGGAAACGTCGATTGTTTTTTGGGCCCATTCCTTTCCAAATAAAGGTCAAGTGGAAAAGGAGGGATTGGGTCTAAATATGAGCAGCCCTTAGGAAGGAAAGAAAATGGGCGTAAGAGGTCTGAATAGCTTTGCACTGTATTAGAGGTTCTCCCTGACAAGGCTTTAGCATCTTTCTGGGCACCCAGAACAACCCAAAGCCCCTCTTCTTGTACTCCATTCCTCTGAAGCTCTGCTTTTGCCAGGAAACAAAACTTACAGGGAACAAATTTCCAGGCCACAATGCGGTGAGCTATTCTGGTTCTATTCAACCACCTCGGGAAAAACTCACAGACTAATGCTGCTGCACTCTGCAGCAAGATTCAAAACTTCACTTCCCTCAGCCCCTAAGCCTGCTTGGCTCACTAACACATTGCCTCCCGTTTTATTTGCCCTACCTCCCCTTCTGCTCGTATGGAAAGAAGATCCCTGGAACACTGTCTATTCTTGACAACAGTTTCTTACTCTTGGTGGCACATGCAGCAATTAATCTCTAATGGTTCCTCAGTGGGGAAAATCTGACCCACTATGTTGAGGGTCTCACTCACAAAAATTTCTCACTACTCAGTCTTTCCAAAATCGTTTTCTCCTTCCACAAGGCAAGTGCCAAGTAGGAATATAATAAAAAAGCCAGCTCCTACACATGCAGGGATATGCAGACAAGGAGCCCTCCTGGTTTATCCATGGTGTGCTCTACTTTCTCCATCATAACAGCTTATCTCTGAAAGCTCTTGCCCACTAACTCACTTTCTCTTACACACTGATGTGGTGCTGCTGTTTCCAAGAAAGCCAAGCACTCTGCACATTAAACCTCTTCCCATAGCTTTTTCAAACCCCTACCTTCACTAATTCAAAAAGAAACCCCATTACTGCTCGGACACATGCTAGCCCACTGTTAACCAGATAGAATCAGATGCACAATCTGAAACAGACACACAGAGCTAGGCCTGCCATCACGACAAAGCAGACTGAAGGTCACTTTTCCTTTTCATTGGCCTGAGATTCTGATTCCAACTTCCCCAGTATCCAAGTTTATTGCAGTCATTCTCCCTGAAGTTAGAGCTCTGCAGCCTGCCCTGTATGTGCCTCTAGGAGCTATGGCTCTCACAGAACCTGCCATCACCTAGGTAGAAATGAATCACACAAGTTATTTAGGACACCAGAGCTCACAGCATTACAGAGTTACATACATTCCTGTCCAGGAAGCTGGTAGAGATCTACCTTCCAGAATACACTCCCATGCTGACATTTGCCTCAGACTTCTAGGCAGAAAGAGACCTACTGACAACAATTCCATAAAGGGCATATATAGACCTGTACATAACCACCTCCACGTTTGACTTCAGAAGAGCTAGCTTGGTATGTTAGCTGTTGCTTTAGACCGTGGGCTAAGGCAGATGAAAAACAAAACAGAAAACCAAAGTACAACAATTTGATTCAGCAGCGCGAGTAACAAAGAAAAAAGTTTACAGGAGAACAAGGATAGCTGCCTGTGGGGAGAATATCTTAAAATCTACGGTAAAGTCATACTTGGCAAAATTCAATAGATCTGGTAAACATCAAAGATAAAATTTAGCAGGATAGTTCCACCAAGCACCATTAAAAGAAAAATGGGACCAGCAGGGTTACCAGTGAAAAACAATGCCAGGCCTAATAGCACTGATCTACCAGAAGCAATTTATTATGACACCAGAAATAGCTATTTTCACAGTGGATGCTTGAAATGAAAACTTTAAAGCTTCTTTAAGTCTTGAGCTATAGCAAAGTATTCAACCAGCCAGCCAAAATAGCTGAAGGGAAATAGGAAGGCCACATGTGGAACTAATTACTCATGTAGAGGCTATGACAAAGAACATTTCTCCAGACTTTTCATGGGGGCTTCACTTTCAGGAAGTAACTCTAATTACTGTTCAAGTCTCGGCAGCCTGCATGCCGCTGACAGTTCCAAGAAAAAATGAACCTATTTGCCCTTTTCTTGGTCTGAAACGCCAAAATAGAAAAGCACAACCAGAGTCATTAAAAAGAAAGAAAATAAGCACTGGCTTATTGCATTAGCTTCCCGAGCAGAATGCTTTTTACAAATTCAGTTTTTCAGCCTTCACAAAACAGCAAATTCTGCGTCTACATTAGCTCGCTCTCCGTTGGCTGCAATGAAACTGTACATCTTGACTTTTTACAGCTTTTCCATACTGGGGCCCACTTCCTGCCCAGTTGAAGAAAAAAATCTGGCCTGAAGATGAAATGACTGCTTAACATTACACTAAAACATCTGGTACCATTTTATACACAGACCCATGTCTGAGAGCAGGCAATTCTAGCGGTCTCACCAGCGGCACAGTGCATACCCAAACCTCCCCAGGGTGACATCATCCCATATATGGACTCTCAGGCCCAGCCCTCCCCCTTTTCCTGGTCCTAAATTCATTGCCAGATCCCCAGTCTGCTGCAAATGTGCCACGTCAAGACTGGAAATCACAGCACTTCAGTGTGTTTCAGTGAGTGCTGCAGAGTGTGAGGGAGAGCCGAGCACAACCCGTGATGCAGGAAGGCAGTTTTTCCCTGAGACTAAAAGAGGATTTAAAATAAATAAATAGACGCGTCCGGAGATCCTGCTCCGTCGCCCCAGTGTTCAGACTACCTGTTCAGGACAATGCTGTTGTACAGTAGTCTGCACATTGGTTAGACTGGGCAAGGGAAAGCAGCGGCATGGACTATTGGGGACGCAAGTTGCTCTTGCCAAGGAGAAGACAGTTACTGCTCCTTTCAGATCTCATATACAGTATTTTTCTTCACAGGTTTTGCACACTAGGGAATAAGAAACGCTAAGGGACACTGTGAAAAAGGAGGACTTCAGAATAAAGCGGGGAAGACATTCTGGTAAGGCCTACTTTGGAAGAACACCTGGCCTATGACCTGGCGAACCTAGGTGACTCCCCTCCCCCCTTCCTCCAGTCATCACTGCAAGAAAGATGGAGCTCTGATGGGTTACTAAAACCTATGCAAGAAATGAGAGAGGTACATTGCCTAGAGGTATACTACCTAGAGAAGTGTACAAGAGTAGAGTTAAAAGTCGATCATTTTTATTTTTTTTTAATTATTTAAAATAAAGCTTTTTTTTTCCCACAAACTAAAAAGGTAAATTTAATTTTTTTTTTTACTTATAGCAATCAGTATAAATATTTAAGGAATATATAATTTTTTTTAATGCAGAAAAGGCTTGCTAGAAGTATGTACTCTGAATAGCTCCTGTTGTGAACTATGATCTGAAGATCAATTTTAAGAAATTATTTTCTCTTAAAGTAATAAAATAATAGAAAAGAATGCATGAATATTATTATATTACTTTAAAATATTGTAAACTTTGGAAGAATTGTTATTAGTTTTTATTTGTAGCAAAAATTTCTTTGCAAGTAACCTATGCTGTATGTGCTAATGGAAACTGGGAGGGAATCCATAGGAAAACTGTGATTACTCCATGCTAGGCTTCTGCCACGTAGAATACAAAATCTTTGATTGTCAGGAAAAATTACCTCTGAAAGTTCAGGATGTGATGGAAAAAACAATAAATAAATAAAAGAGAACAAACAGCTTTCCATCCTGATATCTGGCTGGCCGTTGTCTATAAGTGATCAGCACCGATTGATTGCTGCCGCTCTCACGTATACTTTGAATCGCTGATATTTCTTTTAACATTCAAAATGTTAAGTTACTTTGTCCTGAATCCCACTGATAAAAATGGAATTTGTAAACGAATGCAGAAGTTTGCTTTGGTGAATTTCCAGCTGTCCTGGTAGGGGAAAAAAACCCTCAGGCTGAATGAAATCCCCACGGACAAAATAATACAAAAAGTCTGGGCTGCAATTTGATACCAGCTGAACTCCAGAGTCAGCTCCCCTAAAGTTAACACTAGTAACAAACTACTGCAACCGGAAAAAAAATCCCATCTATATGGTGCTCATTATTGCCAGGAAGGCTGTGAATAGCTATACTATAAAAAGAATTAGCACAAATATGCAGCCATTAGTATTATAACCAGGCAATTTTGCAGAATGCGTGTTATATTTTAGACAGCCTTGATGCTGTATATTTTTTTTAATACGTATATTATTATTATCTTTTTCATTGCTCCTTCAATAATCAATAGAAGTCCTACTGTGGAGAGATGGTCGCGTAGTGTGACTGTGCCAGTACTAGCTGTCTTAAAGCCTATGAAGCAAGGACTGGCACTGTCATTTCCCTCAGCCTCCCATCAAAGCTTTTGTGTTTTGACTAAAAGAATTCTTTTCTCAATGTATATATAGACTTATAGGTTATCCACCCTCTCTTCCCTTATTTTGTGGAAGACTAATCTTTAGAATTAAATTAGTGGGTTTTAATCCATTATAGTATGAGTAGACGGATTTTTTATTCTTGTTCTACTTTAAAGTGGAGTTACAACAGATACTTACATGTAGTTATTAACAGAAAATCTGAAGAGACAGGAAGAAATTAAAGGAACAGAACCAGATTCAAACTTGCATTAGTATTTCTCAGTCTCTCTAAGTACGATTGCTGTTTTAGGTACAGCAAGTCTGAACAGTTTTATGACTTAGATTTTGTTTTCAAACCTTGCTAAGAAGTTTGCTCAGTTATGCTTTCAAGGGGAATATGATAATTTGCAAATATTTTTTTCTATCTAGAGCTTATTTGTATAGCTACTTTATTTTTTTTACACAATTCTAATCTAGAAATTAAGAAAGGAAGTATTGTTATCCAGTCAATAATAGGCTCTCAGTGAAAATACTGTTGAAGATAGCCTGTGTTAACTTTTGCTAAACAATCAAGGACAATGAAAACATATGGAACTAGTGTTGCTCTTATCTCTAGCCCACTATTTGCATTAATCTTTATTTTAAATGACCTTTCTGGATTTAGGAAGTGATTCCCCTCCCAAACACCCATGACTCTTCAAAGTTACATTTTTAGACTGTAAGGCTGAGATCTAGGAGGCCCCCTTGGCATCGGGCTTCGCAAGGAGGCGGGGGGGGGG
>VZRW01001675.1:371227-407543 GCA_013398125.1 Aegotheles bennettii
AAAGAAAGCCTGTATTATTAGGAATGAATAAGGAAGTATATCTACTTCAGCTCAGTAATCAAAATGTTTTCAAAGTGAATTAAGTGATTCTGTGGTTCTTAAAACAGTGCTGCTTTGGTTGAAACAAGTTCTAATTGATCATAATCATACAGAAATGATTTCCACAGTTATAAGACAGAAAGTTTTAAATACGCATGTCAACAAACACAAAATAGCTGTATAAACTATTTAAAGAAAAAAAACAACCAAACAAAAAAATTCCATTACTTTTTACAATTGCTAAAAGAAATTAGCAGGATCCAAAGCACACTAAATCATGGTGAGAGTTCTGTAAAACCAGAACAATCTCAATGCTTAAGCCTGTTGTAGGAACTAAATGATACAGTTCATAGTACAGTTCATACTAGAATGCACAGACACTGGAAAAGCAAATTAAAGCCTGTACAAACATTTAAATAGGAGAGTGTTTCAATATAACAGACTTCCTTTCATCTTTAAGGAGCATATTTTTTTTAGTACGCTCAAGAAAATTAAATACGGAAGAGAACCAAAAATCTTTCAAACCTTTTCTATATATTCCTTTTATGTTTAAAAAAAGGAAGAAAGCAAAGAAGGGTGGGGGAAAGTCACTTGACAGAAATAAACACAGCTCAAATATGCATCCAAATGAGTAAAAAAACCCTAGTTACTTAAAAAAAACCAACCATGCCATTTGACATTTTTCTGCCTTGTCATTAATTTGCATGTTATCTTCTGTATTACCTTTACTAGTGCTATTTAATGCATCTGTACTTTCAGAAGACTAAGTCACTGCCATCCTCTCCATGCTCCTTCCCCCCTTCCTGTACTATCACCGTGCATTCACAGACATTTCTGCAGACCACCCAAGTATCATTGCTAGATGGAAAATATAACCAAAACAGCAAAATACTTGCATAAGAATTTGAAACTTATAAACAGAAAGTTAAATTACTATAAACTTTCAATCTAAATCTGTTAAGCAGAATGTAAAATAAAAACCCCTAAATCTTAATGTGTTTTTTCAAATAATAAATTTTAAACTTTTAAATTTTAAACTTTACTTTTACTTGCAAAAGGCTTTGCTTCCTGACTTTTACTTTAAAAAAAAAACCAAACCAAAACTAAAATCCTAATTGCAATAATATTAAGGGTCAGGTTTAAACCTAAAAAAAGACAGGAAATGCCAGAGTTAAGAATGAAACTTTCCTGAATAACGCTACTGTACTTCTGTACTGCATTTTACGTTGCATTGCAAAACAGTATCTAAAAATAACACCCTGCCCTTAAATTAAAAGTCCCGATCTCCACTGGAGAGAATACAATTCTCAACTCAATTTCCAAGCTACCAATATTTAAAGTCAGATCCTTAATATAGGTTTCTGTAAATATAATGTTGGCAATCATGAGATTTTTTTGTTGTTGCTGCAACAGTTCTGAAGTATTCTTGAGTCCTTTACTGACTCAGTGAATCAACCAGCACCCAAAAATGTTAAGCCCTTTTAGCAAATCAACTACAGTTTCAGGAATATAACAAATAAGAACCAAGTGGAGATAACTATCCAGTCGTCAGTAGTACCCAGTGAATTAACTGAAAGCAAAATAAATTTGCCTCAGTTCAAGACGTAAAGCTCTTCGTTGATTCCTTGATGAATTCTCCTTGTATACAGTTATTAGAAAGACCGCACAATCTTTCCACTTACTTTTACTTCCAGTGTAAGTTCCCTCATAGAAAACCTATTAATTAAAATGCATGCTTTCCTTCTTCCAATCCTTTTATACTACAGGTTACCAATGAATTTTACTATACAATTCTTTGATGTTTCAAGGATCCATAACACAGAAACTGAGACCTAGTTTTCTCACAGACAAAAGATCTTTGCTTGTTTTAAACAACTGAACGTAGAAATTTAATTTGATGAAATCTATAAAACAAGCAGCATTTTATATTTATTTTAAAATTACCTCTAATTTGCCACTTTTGTTTTTCTTTAAAATGGTCAAGCATGTAGGAAGACATGCCAACTCAAAGTATACACTTAAAATTTTACGTAGAGCTACAAAAATTTAAGTAAGCATATTATAAAATCAAAGCCAGAATATCTGATGTATTTGAATTAATTTTTCATGTCTGAATTGGCTAGTCATGTTTTGTGCTTGATTCATTTTTTAAGACATCTTATTCCATTTTGTTAGGTTTGAGTAAAACTTTACTAGTATAATTGATAAACTTAATTTGTACATTCCAACTTGTATATTAGCTAAAGGCATCTTTTTCCTTTATGGTAAAATAATGACTACAGCTAGACTACCTGAACAATTACATATTAATTTATTATAAGTCTAATTTAAAACCTCGGCACCATCCCCACCTTTAGCCTTTTTTAAATTAATCCCTTTTATAATCAGTTTTCAGGCTGGAATTTAGAAGTGTTTTGCTGGTATTCTGTATGGGGTATGTTTGAGAGGGTTTGAAAGCACAAGTTCATTGCTTACCTATGGAGGCACTAGTGAGCAACAGTGATTTAAGAACACCATTATAAAACAGAATCATTTAATCTGCATAGAAAAATGATACAACTATTTTTTCCCCCTTTTAAGTTTCCAATATGTTTTATACCTTTTAAAACAACATCCCAGTGATGTTGCAAATGTCATTGCTAAATTAGATTACATTCATTGTATTTTATATATAGTAAAGTTTAGCCAAGTAGCACGTTTTGTGGTGTGAAATTATGCTATTTGTATGCTTTTGATCTATAGCATAGTCTATATTTAACTGAAAAAACTTACTGAAGCTTTACAAAGTTATTTTGTTTTCTTACAAAGTACAGATTTGGAGAGAAAGCTAAATTTAAATAATATGCAAAGCAAAATACTAAAAGAAATATTATACGTGCATAGCTCTCACATATTAGCAAAACTGATATAAAATGGAACCAGTTTTCTTTCCAGCACATTTCCTTTAAGTGAGTTAATGTGCAAGTGGCTGCCTCCATTTATACACAAAGATTTTTATTTTTAACATGCCAGATTATTGTACTTATCTGCTCCTAGAAAATATGCACTGTATAAACATATTCTTTATCTTGAACTTCAGTATTTCTGTGCTTCCAAGAAGAGCAAAAACATCTGGTTAAATTACTATGTGCAAGTACAATATGCAGGCAAAATCCTGTATGAATTGCATATAAAATAAACCATGGCCTCAATCCTTTTTGTTTTTCCAAATGTTCAGTGTGATCAGTCTGTTGAAATCATATTTCTGATACATGTCAGCACAATGATACCTGCTGTACTAAAATGCTTCTTTTCCGAATAAAATCAAGTTATGTTCTTGTTCTACAGCTCCCAATGTTTTAAAGTTTAATTCTGTTATGTGTGTTCCCCGCCCCCCAACAAAGCCCCCCAACCCGGAATGGTACAAACTGTTGCACACCAGCGGTGATGGCTCCAAGGGACTGGCTGGACGGAGTTGTCATGTGTCTGCCTGTCTACACTTGCTGTGCAGAACATCCTCTCACCTGTACAGCAGGCACAGACAGGCAGTCGCATGACAACCCAGCCTGAGGGACAGCCGCCAGTGGGAAACCGCTCTGACACACCAGAGCATCTTCACCAACAGCTCCAGCCAAGAGTCACTCTGGATCTCAGACGGCCGGTCAGTAACCAAGCCGCGTACGGCAACCCACCTAGAGTCAAACAACACTGCCTATAAAATACAATAAAACCCACTGCTGAAATTTTTACTGTGCTTCCTATAGTACTCTTTTCCTAGTCGTTCTCATTAACTCACTAACACTAAGTTTTATTTATATGCAGCTGTATGTTTTGTCCTCCCATTTACTTCTCAGGCATAACTTGAGCAACTTGCATTATTAGATTATTGTTGGTACAAAAATCACTAACATTCCTGCAAGCCACTGAAGCCCAGAGCAGCTTATTGTGTGGCGAGTTAATTCTGTAAACATACACAATGTTAGACCTTAAAGTAACTTCTCCCCTTTCCACCCTCTCACATCCTCATTTTCATATCTCCCTCCCAAACCACACAGAATTTCACAACTAGGAATAAACTGTGAAATCATAATACAGACTGCACCTATCACTAGAAACAGAATGGAAAGATTTTATTTGGAAATAAGACTAAAGGGGATTTTTCCAATAAACGTACATTTGACATTTTTAGAAGTTCTTATCCTAGAACCCAGCTTGGCATCCTATGCACACCAATAATGCCAGTGAACTCTCTGAATGCTTTAGAAAGAATAATAAAATCACATTGTCTGACCATGCCCTATAAAAATGCTACACCACTTTACAAACAGCCTCCGTTTGTTTACAATAAAGAGCTTTTTGATTCACAAGCTAGGGTGGCATTCCACATTCTCCAAGTCCAGTTTATCCTAATGTAGAAGCACCTAATTCACAAACTTCAAATTTGCAGGTTGACTCTCAAATGAACCTTAGCACAACAACTTACAGCTTTTTGTGCTACTTAACAAAACAGTAACAACTGAGAGTGAAAATGCTCACATTTTATCTTTCGAGTGCGCGTGTAGGCATACCTTTTATACTCTAGCTAGTTTTACATGGAATACTCTACAAAAAACCTCTGTATTTGTGAATATGCTAATCTTTCACTTATTTACAACAGCCTCAAAGTGATACACAATATTTTCCTTCCGTGATTTTAAGCAAATGGAAAAGCAAAAAGTCACGCTACTGGTCACTCAACAAAGTTATGAACACAAGCAACTGTATGCACAATCAGAAACTAATTCAGATTAGTATTTACATAATTTATAGTAAAAACTGCCTTACCCACACTGTTCAAACGTCAACTTGATTATTTCCATAATTACAAGTGTAAAAAGCATTCTTATGCACCGATTTCCATCTCATCAAGGAATAAAATCCTCTTGTATCTTTAAGCAGCAACAAAACCACGTCAGGAAACCAATCATTTCTTTTGTAATACTAATATAATTTTTAAGTCTTTTACCAAAGCAACTTGCTTCAAAATGCATTCCAGTGTGGACTGTTCACTATAAAAGCTGAAACTCACAAGTGAAAGAAGTAATTTACATCCTTCTAATGGCACTAGTAAGCAACTAATTGCATTCAGAGAGTGATTTTCATCTTGGAGTAAATTCCAGACTACAGAAAATGGGCTCAGCTTACACTAGAGGGGGTACAGAGCCCTAGAGGTCCTAGCAAGCACTCCAGCTCTGTGAAGTACATTGTCAGACCTCTCTGGTACACAAGCTGCCATAACATTCCCTGCTCAGGCATAGAGGCACAGAGGGAACGAACCCATCACTGTGGCAAAAGAACAAAGGTGAGACCTGACTTTCTGCATCTTGTGCAGCTGCGATGGAGAGGCTCTTGCTACTGTGTGAGGACTGCAGAAGTGACCAGCCTGAGCGGGAGGCACAGGGATCTGAACTCTTTATGACCTCACAGCGTGCACAGCCATACTGAGCCCAGGCACTGGCCAGACACATAAACATGGGCATCACTTCACACATCACCAAAGACTACATATCTTACCAGGGTGGAAATACAACAGCATGCAGCCTTTTCAATAATCATCTGAGAACAGGATGTGACAGCTACCAAACCAAGCTGAAAGTGAGGAGAACATTTTAAGGAGATGAAATGTAATTACAAAAATTGGAATTCAGCCAGGAGATCAAATATTTACTTCTTTATTTTCAGAAGCCAGTAGTTCTGTTTCCGAAGCAGAAAGTCACTAGTCTTCTGACTAACCTAATGGTCAGGCTCTGGCTTTGACCATCTTCAGAAAGCATCTAAAACAGACCTTCAGGTCCTACAGACCTTCTCTGTCCTACTGAGAAAGGTCTAGTTAAAAAACCTAAAAATCCAACATCACTTTATGAGCTCTTTCCCAGGACAGAATAATCAAATTATACAGCAAATTTGTACTTAAGGAGGAACCTCTTCCACCAACAAATCATGAAATCCTATGTTGTTAATCTTCTCTTACCAGTCTAAGAAATTCCTGAGTTATCTTCCATATTGGCCTGAATGAATTACTGGTATTCCCACGACGCTTAAAATACAACTGTTCAGCAATTAAGAAACGTTATTTTAAAATATGCATATGAAAATCAGACAGTGGTCAATTCCCTCCACGTACTATTCTGAGATTCCCAGGTGACTCGTTCTAGCAGACTATCAAAACAAACAATTTCTTTTAAAAGTAGCATAGCTGAAAGCATTCCGTATTTTCAGAAATTTTTATACTTCACACTAAACAAAGATCAGACTTCAAAAGCAACACCAAAACTACCTCCAAAATTGCCATGTCACATCTTAGATGCACCTCCAAGTGCTTGAGACGGAACACTGCAAGGGGTGTTAATCTCATCACATCACTTATTTTAGTTACAGTTACCTGTACCTAATCTAAGACAATAAGTTCCCATAGCTTGAAGGTAGATCACAAAAAAAAAACCAAAACCCCAGCTTCAAATTTTCAAATTCATAAAGGCATCTTCACATTTCTTTTTAATTCATTTTATGTCATTTCAATAAAATACTTCAAATTATATTTCAGTAATCTGAAAATGAAATTCACTCTCATCAGGGAGAAAGCCTCACCAGGGCTTTACTGTAAAGCTGATAGCACACATAATTGTCACATTTTAACCTTCAGAATTTAACAACAGGACTGCTGTTGAATTTTGGACAGAGTATCACTACTAACATTGAAAAAATAATTAAGGAAAACAGACTAGCAAAAAACAGGTTCCCAAAGCTGCTTAACAACATATTGAATAAAGTGAACACAACCTAGATGTCCTGTTTATCAAAGAAATGCTTTTTTCAGTTCTTATATTACTCACCTCAGATTTACTGATCAGCAGCAACATTTCATATCAAGATGCATTTTTTGGATTTTCAGTAGCAAATTTGAAAATCCATACCAACTTACAGTATATGTGCAAGAGCAGTCCAAACAGGCCTAGGACAATAATCAGAACATTCCAAAACAGGGGAATTTCTGGGCTGGTTTTTTTTAGACCCATGTGTGGAAACCAAAGGAAGCAAGGAAAAAAGTAAACAAGTGAAAACCATACAAAAACACTCCACACAACACCCTGTATTTATATGTTACCAACATTTCAACAGAAGTCCTACAGGGTCAGCATTCTCCATGAATCAAAAGGAGAAAATTTAAAAGACAGGTTAAAACATTCTTTCCATTAAGTCTGTACAAATTGATATAATATTTTAAGCTGATATCAGAAGACTGAATAAATAATGTGGGTTTTTTTCCAGTAGAAAAAGTTCTTTGTTCCTTACCTCATCATCTTTATACCAGGATAAGCTTTCCGCAGTTAGAACAAACCAGTATTCCTTGGATCCTCCTTTCATGATACCGATATTGTTGATGGTCAGCCAGCCTTTCCGGATGACCTGTGCAGAGGTGCAGTCAGGCACAAGTTTAGTTCATTACTCACTTGGCATAATTCTGCTGCTGCATTAATTCTTTTAAATAAAGACTTGCTAAATAAAACAAGAACAGGTGCTTTTTTTCAGCAAAAATTCAAGAGTTTTTACAGATTCCTATTATTCAAGACAAAAAAAGGTGACAAAGTGAACATGGTGTTTTCAGTCAAAAGGTTGAAGAGAGAAGCCTAAATGTTATCATGTTGTACTTCAGTATGAGTGCATTAAGGATTGTGTAAACATGAAGGTATTTATTTGCTGTATAATAACACATTGTAAAAGTCCACACAACTTTATATATGACTATTCTGTTCTAGTCTAATTGTTACAGTCATTTGTGAATTTGGATACTAGGAAAAGCACCTAGATTCTGGCAAAGCGAGTGGCTTCTGGCATGCATTGGGAACCTTCAGAAGGGCTTGAATCAAGTGAAAAAGTGGAGAGGTCTTCTACAGTGAATTTGAAAGTAAGAATCAGTAAGGAGAGGTATATGAGTTATTTTCCTCTCATAAGACAGAAGAGGAAAAGGGGGAGGAACTAGGGCAGCAACAAAAATCAAGGGAAAAATGGGTAAAGCAGTTTATATAACAGATACTATGCAAAGATGAAAGAACAGGTGGGAACAGCATACCTGTAAATATTAAGGCCAGAATCATGCAAAAAGAATGAGGAATAAAAGAAAACTCAAGAGCAATGTCACAGCTCCAGAGGTGAAGGAAAGAATGGTCATGAGAACTGGTTTATGGATCATATAACAACTTTCAATTTTATTGGAAGATTTATTGTTTTTCAATACATGTGTGAGAAAGCAAACATTCCTTCCTGACATAGTCTGAACAAAACAACAGAACTCTGCATCACACAGATGCAGGGAACCTCAGCCTTTTTCCTTCTCCCCACATCAACACCCTTCACTTGCCCGTAAAGTATTGAGGTGGAAAGAATAAGTGCTCAGAGAACTTCAGAACTTCCTCAACAAGTCCCACAAGCATGGACTTGTGTGATCAAACATGAGCTTCCTCTTGTTTTTAGGGGAAAATACAAGACTGTGACACTCTTCTCATAGGGCTTTACAAGACTAGGAGCTCCAGTAACAACAGAGCACCAGAGAAAAACATTGCTCACTATCTATTCCTTGCCTTCAGAATCAGAATTCATTCCCATTCAGCAAGCATATTCATGTAAGCTCCTGGAAAAAAACAGTTTTGCTACTGCACAGAGCAAGGGACTAAGTAATATTTGATAACTA
This sequence comes from Aegotheles bennettii, assembly GCA_013398125.1. Classification (NCBI taxonomy): domain Eukaryota; kingdom Metazoa; phylum Chordata; class Aves; order Caprimulgiformes; family Aegothelidae; genus Aegotheles; species Aegotheles bennettii. The sequence goes on from VZRW01001675.1 coordinate 379,974, forward strand.
AACAACAGAAAGACATCAGAAGTTGCATCTCAGAAGCTGGTAAAAGTATTGGTAGTGCATATAATCCAAGATTATAAATTTCATTCCAAATAAAATGATCATGATTTCTCACTCACTACCAACAAGGCCAGGAAGGTAAGAAAACCACTCAAGATCTGAAAACAGTCTATGGGTTTTCAGCCTGTAGGAAAATCTCCAAGAAAGCATTGATTTGGTTCTGAAGACTTAGTAAGCTATGGGAGAATTGGACATGACTCCCATAGACAGACTCAAAGGTACAGCACAAGCAGACTGGATGAAATAGCCTGTACCCCAAAGGCTTCTGCAGAAGTTTGTCATTATTTTTAATACTCATGTTCATTGGGAAAAAAAAAAACAAAAACAAAACAACAAAAAAGTGGAGAGGGGGCATTACTGTTTACAGATAGGCATGGAATGCTTGTCCAAGTGCCAGTTAAGGGAAACATACTGATACGAACTTGATTACCTACTAAATCCTCATTTTATTTTATGATGTTTATTAAAGTAAGCTTTTAACAGGAAACAAGCAACATGCACATATAGCCAATGTACTGGCCATCACGCAGCTGCCACAGAACAAGCTGTGGAACAAAGTTAATTTCATTTTTTTCTGCACTGAACTATGCAAATGCAACTGGAAGAAATTTTAGAAAAAATCCAGGAAATTAAGGTTCTCCAACCACCCAAACTTAGCTCCACAATAAGGTGAGCTGTGTTTGCACAGCAGACCAAATACTTCTCAGCAAATGCGCAAAGGTGGTGATTCCCTTGTTACTGGAAATAAGAAGCTGTGAGAAAGGATGCTGTTCAACCATGGTGCCTACAATTGAAAATGCTGTGTTGCTCCCTATAAAGCACCTATCGATGTACAGGATGCACAGGCAGCCAGGCTAGCAGACTACTGAAAACTGGTCCAGAGACACATCTTAGAGAGAGCAAAAGATTTGAAGACAGATATCACAGTGGGGATAAAGAGGTGGTTTCTAGAAGCAAAACAGTGAGAAATACTCGAGTTGCATGTTCATGAACCTCACAGGTGATGAGTTCTTAAAAGGGAAGGGAAGTAACACTCTGCTTTTTCCTTTCAGTGCTTTCCCCCACATTACCACAGACTTTGTAGCACGTTAATAAGAGTCAAATTTTCTCAATTTGACAAGAACACCTTTGTGGTAGAGGTCCCAGAACAGATCACACCAAGATTTTAAAATCTAAACTACACAAGCCATTTAAGGAGTAATAAAACTTTTAATACTTCTAATGGTTGCATAGCTCCAAAAGACCATCTTGCTCCAGTCCAACACATCTCCCCACAGATGCACAAGGATCCCTGGGTGTGGACAGAAACAAGCTGACTTACTAATGTAAACATTGGTCACTGTCTTGTAAAGGAAGGAATTTGCCAGTTGTTTCCTCAGAAATCCTGTGTGCTGAGGATTAGATCCAGCTGTCATTCCCACACAACACTGCATGAAGAGCAGGGCACCAAGTTACTACAACATCTTGGGTATGTGGGTTTTTTATGTGCACGTTTCTAGACCTGTTTATCTACACCCCTCTGGGAAAACAGGGTACTATGTTCTCTAAAATAACCTGGACACCACCACAGATCATAATTATCCAACATATTTGGAAGCAGTTCCAGGGGACATCAAGAGACAGATGAGTTTAGTGTGCTAAGCCTCATGTTCTTTCAATTAATCGTTCCCTTTTCCTAGATACATTTTGTTAACTACAAAAACCTACACCTTCAAAATACTCAGTACCAACGCTGAGGCCAAGGGAGAGGGAGATGTCGGATCAAAGTGTAAATGCAAAACAAAGTGAGATTAATCAACATAGTTTTACTTTCCAGAGAAGCTGGATTACACCTTAGACTTCAGCCAATTTCTCAAAAAATAACTTGAGCTATATTTTAGAAATAAGCGTCCTTCCACAGGCAATAAGCAGTAAAGATATTCAAAGAATCTTTTGAAATGAAAAAAAACTCCAATGGCGGCTGGGTGGTGGTGGTGGTTTTTTAAACTATTGTGTTAGCTATGTTGTATAGTACTTCAGCTTGAAAAATTAAAGTAGCGAGTTTCATTTCGGTTTTAAGCAGTTAATTTTCTGGTTGGTTTGGATTTAAGAGATCCAAATCAATATTTTCTATCGTATTTCTAAATGTCACTTTGTGCAAACCGGATATTAGTGACATGAGTTATGAACTTCAGGAAGGTGAAAAATATGGGCATTGCCAGAAGCTAGTGAAGACAATATTCTGACCGGTAGTTGGACTCCATGTACAGGATGAACAAGAGATGACACAGTTCCTTCCTTTAGGGTCCTGATACCTAATCTGGATGTCTGAAAAATGAAACTTAGAGGGTATGAATGCACATGAACAAGTCAGAAGGAAGTCATTTTCTGATAGTTCAGCTGCACAAAACCCAAATCGTATCTATTGTTCTTATTCTCCACCACTTCATGGATAAACAGGAAAGCAGGATTTGACACAATAAGTACATTTTATGTATTTTTGCATGACTTACCCACTCCATTAAATCAAATAAAGTATTTGTAAAAGAAACGCATTAGAGAATCAGAAAGTGTTTCGTTTCTTTAAACGAAGTATTTGAAAGATGATTTCAAGATAAGTGAGAGAGAAGTGAAATAGACTGGGCAGACAGAAATACAAGTGTGAAAATCACAGACTGGCTACTTCCACACTCCAGGCAGCAGCATGTGCCGGGCTAACATAACTCTCTACTAAATCTGTATTACATAACTCCACTGAAATAATTTTGAACACACAGTACAGCTCCCAGCACTACTCTATCTTCTAATTGCTATCATAACAGCATGTGTTACCAAACAGTAAGCACATTGAGAGAGTAAAAATTGCAAAGACTGCTCTGTGAGGCGTCCTTACAAGCCTGTTGTGGGGATTTTTTTTGGTTCAAACATGAAGATTCTCACACTACAGAGGCCAAAAAGGAGCAACAGATGAGAGGGGAAGCCTAATACAGTATTTCACTGTAATTTGCCAAATGTCAGAGCATAAGCTGATCAGATCTGTTCTGATACCGAGATCTTGTGACACTGCTTTCCCAAAAATCCATGCACAATACATCACATAAGTTAAAAATACAGTGGCTTAAATCCTAAACATGTCTACTTTGAAGAAAAATTCAGTCTTTACTGAAGCAAAGCACTCAGTAGTGAAAAACTGAAATATGCTTCCAAAAGTAGTTAAACAGAGATTGAAGTGGTTAAGTCAATCATGAAGAAATGTTAACCTAAAAAGCATAGTTAAAGGCCATTTAGAACAGCAATACTTCTCTAGTCTTGATCAGGTTAAAATCCAATAGCAGCAAGTCTCATTCAAGGATATTTCAAAATTTAGCATCATGTGGTTTTCCATGGGCACCACTTCTTTTACAGAAATACCAACATTTCTTAGCAGAACAGCCTTGTCATGGTTTTTCTTGACCATCTCACTGACAATGGCACAAGTTTTCATTTCCATCTACTTAAAAAAATCTGTACACACATTTTTTTCCTGAGTCACACAAGGTAACAGGATTTAAGTGCATCTGAAGAAAAGAAGCAGCAAAGTACACTGCACAGCAGAATTAAAAAGATAAAAATAAAAAAGGGGTTACTAGGGAAAAAGTTACTTATTAGCACAATAGTTCAGGCCAACTGATGGGGTCCGAATGCTACTTGTGTCCAAAACAAGTGAATCAGATAGCTGGCATAACATTGTAAGAAAATCAAGTCAAACAAAGCCTTCAAACCCAAGCCTCCAAATCACTTGGACAGTGACTGGAAACTTATAGTTCAGACTGAGCTCTTTCTTCAATTACAGGGGCTGCTTCAAGTACAGCAGTAAATTTTGCTGCAGAAGGAAGAGACAAACTGGAATTTCATATAAATTCTATAATTTGGAGTATCTTGCATTCTCACACACAGGGGTATCAATTGGGCACATGAAGCAATGATATCTTCATCTTCAAAGGTTTAACATGAAGGGGAGCTTTGAACACTAAATTTTAGTCACCAAAACAAATCTCAACACACAAAATACACAGTTAAGAGTGGGTCAGCTTTCAGGAACCAGATCTTGCTAGTGTGCTGTGTAAAACCAAGCATTACACTGATTATTTCAAGCAAATTAGAAGACAGACTAACCTGTGGCTTAAAAAGAAACTTTGTGGAGTCAGGTCAAAACCTCAGGCGGTAGCAAAGAAAAGACAAACAAAAAAGGCCAAAGATTAAGCGTGAGAGGATAAATTAGTAGTAGAGGAAAAAGAAGCAAAAACATGTTAAAAGGAACTGGCATTATGCTTCTTCCAAAAATGCAATATTGCTGTGCTCATCTTATTTCAGAGATACACAGAAACAGTTAATAGTTATCTGCATCATTCCAGTTCAAAGCAAGCTACAAAAAAGAAAAGCAACGTATTGCAAATGAGCATCCCACTATTTTGGGAAACTTAATGATCTTGATCTTCCAAGACATTCAATTCAACCGCTGTTAGAATCAGTGCTGCCTAGTCCTGTTTCCTTTATTGAACATAAGTTTAGTTTAAGCTTGTTTGAAATAACTAATATAATTTGATGATGTGGCAACAAATCAGAAAAACATATAGGTTTTTATCACAGATATTACCAAAGAATGCACATGATACAGAGATTTACTTCTTAGACCTAACCATCACTGAACCAGGAGTAACTTGTTATAAAATCAGCTGCTGTTTAGACAATTAATTCTAATTAGTAATATTAAAGGCATTCACGTATTTATTTACTCATGAAATGGAAGGGTTAGAAAATAATCTATGATATATTGATCCGCCTGGTGCTTTGAAAAGAATGCTAAAAAGGCTTTAAATATTTCTAAGTTTACTAATAAAACACACTTTTTTATCAGAAGCAATTCCTTTACATGAACAAAATACCAAGAACAGTACCTGTACCTGTAAACAGCATGTTCATTTACACAAGAGCTAATGTTTCCTTTCAGTTACCAGAAATTTATTTGTCCACCTTTCAAAGAGAGGTTTACTATGAATAGAGGCACTTTCATCAGATAAAAACTGCTTTCCAGTTATATAATAAAATAAACACCAATTAGTCATTTTAGTTTGAGAAACTCAGTAAATTATAAAATATTAATGTTATTCCAGGTTCTCTACAACATTTTAAGTTATACTAGTTCAAACTTGTAAGAGCAGGTTAGTAGCAGTTAAGGGATGAACTGCAAATATAATTTGTCAGGAAGTGTTACAGACAAGGCAGTTTAAGATTAAATAGTTTAGTGGCAAGTATTCAACAAACCAATGAGTTAGAGACAAACTTTGCCCTCTGAGAAGCTAAATGAAAAAGCAACAATAAAGCTTACAGAACTTAGCTCGTACAATTTGCCTTGAAGGCGGTAGATTGGTTCCCTGAAATAGCAAATTGCAAAAATGAAGTCTTATTTCATATATACATTTTCTCATTCTTTTCAACTCCAAACAATTAACTTAAACATCTGTTTATTATCTTTATAATAAAAGGTTCAGCAAAGTCCTTTATACCAAAAAGTAATCAAGTTTCAACTTTTAATTTGAAACACCAAGCTTTTTCTCCACTTCTTTACAGAGAGAACATTCACTTAATTAAAAAAATCATTCATTTTGTTTGTGTATTTTTGAAGAGTCAGATAATTGGTCCATTTTCCTTTTATGGGACACTCCAAAGTGATGACGGTTGTTGTGTTTGACACATGTTCCGGCACAGCTAGATAAGAAGGAAATCTCTCCTCAGACGGGAGAGACTAGCCTTTGAAGCCATTTCAGTGTTTAGAGCTTTCAACCTTTTTCATTTTAGTCCAAACCATATATTACAGCAAAAATGCCACTCACTCTGGGCAAGCTCTGGGGGACCATCACATCCAACAAGTTCATGGATTATTTTAACAAAGTGGAATTTTTTTTGTGGAAGAGGTTGGATTTCTATCCCCAAAAGAAAAGACACCTATGTTTTCAAAAAATGCTAGAACCCATCTACAACAGCAGAACAGGAAACCTTCTGAGATGTCAGGTTTATCACCTGGAGAGATCTATAATCAGTGGTCACATTTGAAAACCTCAGACTTTCACCTAGTGAGCACTGTTTGACCAAATTGCACATGAAAACATCAGGAAGATGTTCAATACTGGTAATTATTTATACAAAATTTCATTGTCTTATTTTTACTACAATTTTTTGTTTCCTTTAAAAATTATGTGCTAATTCAATCACATTTTCTTTCTGTTTTAGACTTTGCAAAACCCTCAAACTTGTAGCATTTTCATTATTTTCACTTCATACAAAGAAGAGGACTGATCCTATGAAGTACCGAGCACCCCTGGCCCACACAAAAGCAAAGAAAGAAGCAAAGCCCAGGAGCACTTAGCATCTTGCAGAATCAATCCCATATTCTTATGTAATAAAAAGAAACAAACAAGTAATTTCACTAATGAATCTCAGTAAAAATGCTAATTAATCTGAGACCATCAACCAGTTATTCTTTGTTTACTTTGAGAGAGGCCTATGGTACATAGTCAACATCTTTGTGAAGTCAACTGAAATTTTTCAGAAGAGGTAAAGGCAAATCCGCTTTTGGTTGCTGAATTGCCCCTTCACTGCTGTTAAGCTGTGAACACATAAGAACGCGTAAAACAACTATGACAAAGCACACACAAGCAAGTACTCACCAGCATTTTGGATTCTGAAATTCACAAGTTTGCAGTTAATGACAAAATACATTGATGTGTAACATGAAAGAGTCAACGCACTAAATGGCATGGGAGAGGAGACACTAACCAGCAGTGCAAGCAGCAGCAGAAATATTAAACAATAAATGATGATAACAATGAAAGTCAGGTGGCTCTGAAAAATTCGGTGAAACAGGGTGATGATGATGTATTTTATATATATGTTCGTAGCAGAAAAGGTAAATGATACACTTACAGCAAATAAACACAGCCAAGAAAACCAAACAGCTTGGATTAACTTGCACATGCCATTATCCATTCTCTGTTAGGTGCCTACCTGATTTCCCACTGCACTTTTGTTAACCTGACTGCTTCTTTGTTGGGCACTAAGGGAAGCAGAGGAAAAGAGTTACACTGAAGAAGCCCAGACTAAGCAGTTCCTGAGGAATAGATTTTAGCAATAACTGTTATTCTGATTCCAGTGCAGACAGCTAGAGTAACAAAGAAACACAGCAAAATCATTGCATATGTGTGCATATTTCAACTACTTTCTGTTACAGTATAGGAATGCCTGCTTAGGACAGAAAGGACATGCACAGCAGACAGCTCCTACTAATCATCTCCTTTGTAACACCCTACCTGGATCAGTAAAGGTTACTAAAAGCACAGAGAAATTATGGCTCATGTGGGTAACTTTGGAAACATTAGCCTCTATAAATATTCAGAAGAGACAAAGAGCAAGCCATTTCTGTTATTTAGCGCAGTAAAACAAAATCCTCCCCTGCTGGAGGCTCCTTAATAGCTTTGTCTTGACAGTTTGTTTTGGATATTATTCTAATATTTATATGCACTTTGAGGGTGTAAATATAACCAATGGATGAAGCTGTCACAAAGCTGGTCCGAAAACCTGGAATCGTATAAAAATAGAGCACATTTGAAATTAAACCATATTTAAAATATTTCGCTCAATTCTTGCACTCTGGTAATGCCAGTTTCTGAAACAAAACACATTCCTGTTTCAAAAACATACAAGTTGCCATTAATTCTAAAAGCATTTGCATTATGTGGTGGTTTGTAAGTGTTAGGCCACAAAATTAAAATATTACTGGAGAGTGGAGGAAAAGTGTTCAGAGAGCAGGCTTTGGCTACTCAGCCACCAGAGCAGCCACTGGTGACATGAAGTTTTGTTTGGATTAGATTATACCATTTCACCAGGCATTTATTAGCTGAAGAAAAAAGCATACATATTAGATCAGCTACAAACGCTGTTCTGAATGATTAACAAACAAAGATGTGCTTGGATCACAGCCTACGGGCCATCCTGCAACTTCGGAACACGCTGCTGGTTCCAAAGAACAGCTGAAGCACTAAACTCAGCCCTGTCTCAACTCTGATCCTGCCCTTAGACCATACTCTATCAAACCAGCAATCCACATGCTGCCAGTGAGAAGATCCACTGGATGTTTATTCCATGTGCCTGTTCACTAGGCTTAGCTCTCAATCATCCAGATACTTTTGACCAAATAACACTGCATGTTTCTGGTGCCTTTAGTGCATAAATTATGATTAAATAACATGCACACAGAAAACACAGCACTAACTCCCCACCAATTCTGACGTTTGAGAAACGGAAGAGATGGCTTTAGGAAACCTAATTGCCATTTTTGGTTTGGTTTTTTGTGGGTTTGTTGGGGTTTTTTCCATCTTATTTTATCACCTTAGGAAAGCTAATTAGACCACTAAAATCTTAAGAAACCCATGTCTTTTAGAAATCGCCCAGCAGTTGGTTCTCTACTGTTCTAAATACGAATTACTCTTTACATAGATCAAAGCATGTAGCTGTATCTGAGTTACATCAAATGGAAACAAACCAAATCCCAACATTTTACCACTCATTCTGCTAAATGAGACAAACTTTAATACTCTAAGATTTCTATAACTATACAAAGTTTGCCTAAATACTGGCATTCTTAAATCCTTCTCAAGTCAATTCACATCACACTGTACCTGCCTTGGGCCTTGCAATGCTGCAAGGTAGTTTGAAATGTCACGTGCTCTTATTCTTCTGAACAAGGTTCACAGGACTGACACTTACAAAACACCGCAGTCACATGAGACGACTGGTTAGAAGACTCGGCAAAAGAAAGGAAACACCAGGGAACCTGGGGAATCTATAGTCCAGGACGTTTAGATACTGCAGAAGCACATATTCTACCCCAAAATGATTTCATTTTCCAGTTCTAACATAATAAATATAACATGATTATAGTTTAAAATGTGTATTTTCTACTGTTTAGCTCACAAACTAATAAACCAATATATTTTACATTTGAAATTCTTCTTAGTTATCCAAGTTTCCTCTTCCAGTTGAGCACAGGTCAACAAAGATAATTCTCTTCCCATCGCTTTCAACCTACAGAAACACTTGATTAAACTCATCAGTGAACTTTGTCAACTGCTTATACCCCATGCACAGCACCTGGGGATTTCTAGATCTCAACTGGCAAAAGAAGCAGCAGCTTTCCCAAAAAATTGAGCTTGGGCATTGCAACTCCTTGGAAAAGACACTGCAGTGAGGACCACAGACTGAACCACAGGCCCCAGCAGCAGCATCTATGAGGGGAATTCTTCCAGGGGAGAGACATAATGATATAGCTCCAGATATATCTGGCACTCCAGAATCCAAGACTATAAAACATGGAAGATTCTGACTTGACAAAAGGGGAAGTCTTTTCACAGTGAGGAGAGGCAAGTATTGAAATGGACAGCGTAGAGAGGCTGCAGAATCTCCCATTTTGGAAGTTTTCCAGATCTGATTGGACAGAGCCCTGAGTAACCTGGTCTGAACCCAGTGTCGACCCTCCTCTGAGCAGGAGGCTGGACTACGTGACTTCCCAAGGTCACAACACACACCATGAATATATATGGAGTGTTTTTAGTAGGCTTTTTCCTGTCAGAAAAGGATGAAGAGAAGTAAATAACAGGCAGGTTGTTATCTTGACCTCTAGAAGGCCAGCTACCATTCCTACAACATCCTGTCATTTGTCAAGAGAACTGATAAAGATATCTAGGACCTGCAAACACTTCTAGAGAAAGTTGCTCAAACCAAACACACAAACAGTGCCTGGCTTTGCTTTCTCCCCTCTCAGCTTACTGTACTCCATGTGTACTCCATACTGCTAAAGATGTAGACCATCCTTCACAGTGCTAACTAGAATAAGCCATACTATAATACATACTGTGGTGCCAAACTTCGTTGCCAGCATCCCACATGGATGAAACCTGTTGTGATTCCAAACACTGTTATGGCAAATATGGATGAATGTGACTGAAGGAACATTTATTCTTCAAAGAGTGAAGACATCTTTAATGTTTATACTAGTGTCAAAATATTGGTATGAAGTCCCTGAAGCACAAATTGCTAGAAGCTGAGGGAGAACATTCTGGAGAATATTCTCATAGCCTTTTCAATTAAGTGAAGAGAACGTCAAACCAGGCCCTGCAGGGCATTCTGCTATTATTCTCTACAGCCAAACAGCAGGCACAATTATAATTCAGTGACATCCATTACTCTAAGCAAAACTGTTTCACACAGAATCACAGCTCCCAAAATATGCATTAGAAACAATGTGGAAAGACCACCAATATTATACATTTCTGTGGTGCTAAAATGGATACAGTGAGGGCATCGGCTTGCCAAAGCTGCTTCCTGAGATATATGTGATTCCAGACCAAGACACAAGCTTCATCTTCAATGAAACCAGGCTCATGAACTAAGGTAAAGAATCCTTTACAAGTGGCACAATTTAGTGCTATGTATATTGAGAAAGAGCACACTCCTGCATGTCTGTGACTTCGTAGCTAGCACCTTCACTGTCACATTTCAGGACTTGTGTTTTGAACTTCAGAAAAAAAAAACACACAAAAAAACCCCACAAAAAACCTGACAGTGTCTTTATAACAAAGTCTTTATATACATACTTTGCGAAGCCAATGAAATCTTCATGGTTGGTGTTGATGTAAGAAACCTGGATATCAATAAGTAGCAGCACCTATTAGGGGAGACAGTAGAGCAAAAAAAAAAAAGATGAAAGATGGGTAAGGTGGAGGAGAGAGATTGAGGAAAAGGAAGAAAGAAAAGAACAGAACTTTTGAGTTTTCCACAGTATTGAATCTTGCTGTCATAATTGTTCAAGCCAAAAGCAACAACATTTTCTAAATCCCACCACTTCTGTTCATGTGCTTGTTTAGTAAGCTGACTACAGAAGAGCTATTCCCTCTTCCTATTTCTTTCCTGACAGACGTCATTTTTTACTATCTTGGCCCCTGTCCACTTCATTAAGATCAAACATACATGGCCAGAAAGAATTTAATAATATATAACATAGATTCTAGCTCTACGTCTTGCAAGTTAAGCAAAATTCTATTTGCTGCATTCCAGCCAAGCCAGCAAGGAACCTGAACCTGAAACCTAAAATCAAAACACCTAGATTTTTTTTTAGGTACTACACTAGGAAATGATAGGTAAGCTAGCCCTGGCCTAGAAAGGTAGTCTAGTCCAGGTACTAGACAGTCTTTGTGGTGTACACATCTGGCTTGAGAGATGGGCACGTCAATGGAATAACAGAATGAACAGTTGTGTACTTATTGCTTGCCAGTCTTTCTATAGCCCAGAGACAGAATTTTATTTGAATTTGATAATCTAACTTGACAAAGAACTTGCTAAGATATTAGAGAAAGCTCACTCCCAGCCTTGAACAACTTATTAAACATGCATGAGACTGCATTTTCCCCCCATCTTTTCAGACTTCCATTTATCAGCAGGGAGCAAAGAAACCTATTGCTATGAAATGGTAGCATTTAATGTCTTCAAAGTGTACGAAGTTATTTTTGTACATCTCCTCAAACACAGCATCACCCCAGAATTCTTCACAATTTTCAGGAGATATTAGGAGCCTCTCTCAGAGCAAAAGATAGTGGGGATTTGGGCCTAGCTCCTACCTCTGAAAAATATCTTGACTAGTGTTTTGATTTATTAATGATAACTGCCAACAGCATAAATAATGATGTGAATATGTGACAATAATCTATTTGACCAAATCTTGGCATTTACAGAAAGCTGGTATTTTGTACTTTGTTCTGGGAAATTGCCAGGTATGCACACACAATGAAGAATGGAATAAAAATAAAGAATAATTCAGTCTTCTAAGTAACTTGTATCTTCTTCAAAATTTCAAAATAACTGAATGTGCTAACTAGAACTCTCTGAAAGTACAAGTCCAGCAAATTATTTTTAAGACTACATTTACAGCACAGATTAAAGGAAAAGAAACAGGACACGCTGCACAGTTCCCTAGCTCACACAGGGACAGGACTAGACAGCCAGGAGTCCAGAACAACTTAGGAGCTCTGCTTAGCCCTTCATCCCCAAATATTTATGTTGCCACACTCTGCACTCTCCAGACAATAACTCCTGAATCCACTGAGTGGATTTTCTCACATGTAATATAAGCTTTGTTTTGTTTCCTGTATTCGGAGTGCTTACCTGGGTGATGAATGTTCTAAACAAGTTTCTCTGAATTATTTTTTAACTTTTTTTAAACTTGAAGGAAAAATTGTCACTCCTGCAGGAGTCCCAGTTCAACTGCTTGTGGGTCTCACTTTAATTAGAATATGGGATGGGTATGTAAAAAAAAAGGGAAACAGAGTAAAAAAAAGGCTGGGTATCTGTGTACATTTGTTTAATCATTAACTGACTTCCCACAAACAGCTGTTGTGGCACAGCTAAGATGGCACACTCTGGTACAGGAACAAGATAATTCTACTTTAAACCACCTAAGTCTGTCAAAACTCAGTGGTAGAGGAGCAATTTTTCTCCCCCTCTAAAATACGCAGCCTGCTGAAAAGAAGACCAAAAAAGAACTTTCCTCCTTCACACACTTCCCCAAACTGCTAGATCTCCTATTTATTCTCACCTGATCCTTGGTCTTCTCTTCTCTTTCACGAATGTAGCTGGCAACAATTCTTTCTGTTTCCTCACACAACCTTGGATATGTTGCCAACTGAAAAGCAAAATTCACAGAAATTTACACCTGCAGGGTGGTTTCAGTACGACACAAACAGAGGAACCTCCAGCTTTCCTCTTTGGAAGAAAGCAATTATTATAAAGCTTGGGCTAAAAGTTAACTACACTACAAAGCAAGCCTGTTAATGGTCATTTTCCAGAGAAAGTGGAGGAAAAACACTTTGGACATGTGAACCACAGTTTATCAGCCTTGGGGTGAGGTTTCTCCATGTCTGTCTCTCCTACCATGCCTAATTTCAGAGTAGTATTCTAAATACTTTCCAAGTTTCTTGTTCTTTGAAGGCTCCACCTTGTGGCAATATCTTTACATCTCAATATTGATACTTAAAAGTGTAAACAGCAAAGCACAATAAATTTGGCCAATTGCACTGGGAAAAGAATCTCTACAATTAATTCAATTAATTCAAGTGATATATCTTCCAAACTTTGACAAAACATTGCAATGAATCCGCTTCTCTATGATCTTTGTCCCCCTTTCCTGTTTTAATATATTTTCAAAACACAGGAATCCAAAAAAATTAACATTTCCAGCATTCCATTGTTCTGAGTTCTGCAGAAGCTGTAATTACTTTAGACAGTCTTATTTTGTACATCAAGTGACATCAGAAATCTCTCATAATACTGTAAAATGCAAGACAGGCTTTATATTAGCTATTATACATTATACTTATATTACCAGATTTATTTGTAAGTTACCTTTTTAGTGCACTTCTTGACAGTGTTGATTAACTCTTGCATCACCAGATCCACACTTTTTAAGGAAGGTCCTTTCAGCTTGACTATCTGTTTTTTAACAATGGCTTCAAATGCCATATCTGGAGTAAATAAACCTGTTCTGTGGACATAAAAATATATGTAAGACAGTAATAAAACATCATGCAAGGAAGACTTTTTTTTACTGAACTGCTCATATCTTCATTTTCAGAGGCTTACAGCTGAGTAATAACAATCCCTACACAAAGAGCTAAATTTGCTCCTTTCTCTAAAAAAATGCCATTGTGCATAAGAATATAAAAGTAGAAACATGCCCTACTACTTGATGATGACTGCAAGAACTCTAAAGAGTAATGACACAATGCAGTAAAGCCTCTTCAGCAGTGCATCAAACCTTAGAGAAGGGATGAATGGCAGCTGCAGCACTCCATGCACAATCTCTTACATAGCAAACCCATAAGAATCCTGCAGCTGCACTTGTCTTTTCACTCACAATAGGAAATGTGGTTTTACTACTCAGAGTCCTCTATGGAGAATTTCAGAAGTTGATCACTGCAGGGTATATGAACCTATATAAAAGATAACTCACAGAACCAGTTCTAAACAAATAGGCCTTACTTCTCTTTCAGACACTGTTTGCAAAGGTCTATCTTGGCAGATAAATTATATAAAAAAGCAAACTATAAAAACCTGCCCAAAACTATCAGTTCACTACCATAAATTACTCATCATGACCTTTCCATCAACAAGGCCAGAAAAGGTCAAATACTGCACCATGGCTACCAGAGTCAACTATTTGAGAATTTACTGTACAAGTAATGCAAAGAACATTTTCCAAAAAAGAGCAACAAAGCTCATAAGCAATGCTTCTGAAAATTACATACTCACAAGTGGGTAGGAGGAGAGAAAAAACCCAACAAAAACCAAACCAAACCACAGAGAAAGAACACAAGTTTTTTGGAATCTGTTCTATTGTTAAAGAATAAAAAATGGGGATGCATCTGATAAAGTGTCCCTCCAAAACTCTAAAGTGAGATATTAAGGTCATTCCAAACAAACAAAAAAAAACCCCCACAAATACCTCCTCTTCCCAAAACTAATAATATACTGAAGACATGTCCACAAAGTGAAACTTCAGCTAACTCACTTGTAAATCAATCATTTCAAAAAACATTTGAGAATAAAGAGGAGCAAGATAATGCAAAGAGTCTGCTGCAACACAAGCTGAAAGTTTTTTTCCGTATCAAGACACAAGTTTTCCCTCTAGAACTTAAGACTTTTCAGGAATGCAGGCTTAACAGAACTGCAGACACTACCAGAAAAAAAGTCATGGATTTTCTCTGTAAAATAATTTCCCAGCCTTTCCAGGTAAATTAAATCTCTTTGGGCAAACCAACTCTTTAGCCCAAAATAGCTACCTGAAAAACAGAAGTGTAAAGGAGTGGAAGGAAAAAAAGCCAGCTGCTGGGAGCAGAGTGTTAGTAATGTAGTTTAGTGGTCAACAGCCAGTGTGTTCACAGTGTGTCCCCCTATAATGTGATTGGGCTTGAAAGCACTGGGAGCACTTGCCTGATACCATGTATGTTCTTGATGGCATAACTTATTTCTCTCCGCAGTTCCTTCTCATTGAATTCCATCTAGAGGAACAAAGCATATGAGATCACACTAAGAGAAGTTTTCAACAAAAAAGAAAATACAACTGGAATATAACTCCCAATATAACTGAAAGTTTTCCTTAGCTGTTGGCTGTTTTCCTTAACTTAATTTTAATAGTTAATAGCTACTTGAACACAACAAATTTACCAACTGTAGTTGTTTGTCTGTCCCATCTAACCAGAAGAAAGATGCCATTTGTGAATAAAACAATAAAAAGGATGAAAAATAGTAAGAACTGGGACTGTAATTATATTCCAGTGCCTCTATTTCTAAATTCTTAGCATGTCTCAGTATCCAAAACTAGAAATGAAGCCAAATGTCTCAATTATAACTGCATATACTTTCTCCCACAGTTAAGAGCACATTCTTCCAATCAGATGTTATCTTGGCTTCACTGCTATCACTATGAACATAAGAATACATCAACAAAATACAAAGCAGACCAGCAAGGTGGATAAATACCTTCACTAGTTCAAAAGGAAAACGTTCATGGAAAATACGATTGATTTTGGCACCTCCTGAAAGTTCTAGCGTATCAACCTGATCTCCTGATCCTTCAATCCTTTTTTCAAAGTCCACTGAAAACTGTTGTACCATCCTAAATTTCGGAGGTAAGGGGGGAGAGGGAGGGGAAAGAAACAACAAACACAACCATTAAAGCATCTCTTACTTCAGTACTAGTGACTATTAGTGCCTATTACAACATGTTTATGAGTTGACAAAAGTATCTATAACAACAATTCATTCAGCCAAGCTGCCAACCTATAAAATCTGTACCTACACACACAAGACAGACCTTTCATCTGAAAGGTACGCAATACTGAGTATCAAGCATCGCTGGGAACAGGCTGAGTAAGGAAGCTGCATGAAGCCAAGCAGCAGGAGCTAGCTGGGCTTCAACCCAAAACGTCAGCATTGTCCTTTTTCCTTAGTGCTATAACCACAGTAAAGAAAGGGCTGTGATTCCACTTCCACTTCATTCAAAGTCAGATGAACATCATCTCTGTTCCATCACATTACAAGTCTCATCAGACAGACTTACTTTGTGGATGAGACCCAAACTGGACAGCAACTTCAGCAGTGAGAAAGCTTTCTAGTTTGGAACTTATGATAATAATGCACCTCCAGAAATCATTGCAATTCCTCTGACAAACAACAGTACTCAATCCATGACTTCTTGAGACCAAAAGGGTCAACATCTGCCAGGTCAGTTTTAACACAAGCACAGCACAAGTCACATCACCTATTTTGCTACTAGTTATCAGATGTGTTGTCAGAGGCAAACCACAAGGAGGAGGTTTTCACACATCCCAATGCACTATCACTTGAATGTGGGAAGGGCTGCACTACAGTGGAACAAAAGCCTTATCATGACAGTCACCAATAATAAGTGCCTAGGAGAACAGAGTAAGCACACAGTAATATTTCTCCAGAATACTCTCTTTGCCTTAATAAGTTGCTGTTGATGGATTCCACACAGCAGGAATTTGTCCTTGTACTTACTAACCTTAAATGTCTTCCCCATCCCAAAAATTTCCCTAGCTGCTTTCTGAAAGCAAAAGAATTTTTAGTATCAGCTCCTGCAGCAAAGCACTCTGTAGTTTAGGTGTACACCACATGAAGGACTACCATCTATGATTCATTTTGATCTTGCCATCTTTGAGTTCTTTTGGATAGACAAGTTTTTATATTGGAAAAAGAAGCATTCCCTCTTCTCCTTTCAGACTCCTCATCTTACAGACTTCTAACACAATGTCATTCCATTGCCTGAGGTCATCTTTTTGTGAGGCTGAAGAATGTGTCCGTACAATAATCAGAAGCAGTTTCTTACCCTTAATCATCTGTGTTGCCCATCTTTGTACCTTTCCCTGTTCTGCTTTCTCTCTTTTCTAGGATTACTAAAATTAATCTAGGGAAAACTCTGCTGAAATTTTAGAGTAAATAAAGTGTTCTGGAACATCAAACACTAAATCCTTCACAGTTTGCATATAGAAACCTTAACTGTATTTAAATTTAAATTCATAAGAAAGAAAAAAACCAACAAAACAAAACAACAAAAAAACAAACCTACAAAGTGGAAAAGCAGACAAAAGACTAGACACTCACTGCAGCAGGGCTTTCGTCTTTCTGGTTGGATCTTCTGGTCTGAAGTTTTTGTACACCTCTACTTCATGTTCTATAGAAAGCAGCTGGCCCTGGAGTTTGCTTCTAAAGGCTGGCAGAGTATCCCGAATATGATTGGTAAGTTGCTAAAGAGAAAATAAAAGTTCTTTTATACTGTTAATAAAGATGAAAGCAAGGGCATAACCATTTCCTTTTGACTGCCAGTGTAGTTCCTTTAGATCTTTGAAGCAATGGAGACTGTTAAAGAACAATGCAATAGCACTTGTACAATACCTCCGTCCTCTCGCTCACTGAGCCCTGCACTACATACTTGTTCAGCTACACACAAAAAAGCTATACACATTATATAGTCAATTTGAAATGATGTCTCATCCTTCAGCACTGATGCCACCACCCTCACTTTGCTGGTTTTCCTAACGGTGTTTCCCAATTCCCTATACACTTGCCCAGCATGATGACATCTTCACTTTACAGACACAAGGCAGTGTGGGACAAGGAATGCATTCTGAGCATCCACAGCCCATTAAGAACAGAGATGGAGGGAAGTGTAGACATACAGAGTACCTACTTGGCACTTTCCCACCATTGGGAAAAATCACCTCCACGTGATTCCTGCTCTTTTGTACAAAGTATACTAAAGGGAATAGATTCTGCCCTCGTATTAATGGTATAGAACTTTACCTTTTTTAAAGACTTGATTTTTGCCTGAAAAAGGTTCTACCACTCAAGATTATCAGTTTTCATTTCTGAAAAGACACCCAAAATTTCTGGGAAATAAACTGAAGGAAAGCAGGAAAAGGCCTACCAGATCTGTGTTTAACTTACCTCACTTACTTTTGCATATATATGTCATAATGTGTTTGGACAGCATTACTGATGTCTTACCTGTGCCATAAATTTCTCATGCATCGTTCCCCTTCCTTGATTAAAACCAAAGTGGAATTCTTGCACTATGCTGAAAACCCTCTTCCCAACCACAATCAGACAAGCTATAAACTAAGAGTGGCATATACCAAAATACATAAACTCAAGATAAAAGTCGTTCAGCAGATCAAGAGGCACAAAATTCGAAGCTGGCGTTTCCCTGCAGCACCACCTTGTGGATGCAGAGATACTGAAATATTACCTGAAACCACAAACACTAATAGGTCCCTAATACCTTAGGGACAAAATTTAAATAGATCTTCTCCATATATAAAGTTCTACACACAGTAACAGCTACAGAAGACCAACAGGTCATACTGAAATAGATAAATTTACTAAACAGCTCACAAAAATGTTACTAATACATAAAGTAACGCAAGTTAGGACAGGTAAGTCAGTCCAAAGGTATACGCAGTTCATGCTTCAGTCTCAAAACTAAAACATGTGGATTAAACCTTCAAGATACAAAAAGAGGCAAAACATCCTAAACACAGACAAAAATTGCAGGATACAAACGAGTTCTTGCATCCTGCTGAAGACTTTGGTTCTGAGGCACAACTAAGTGGCATTAGCATTCTTTTTGAGCGAGTCCAAAGCATGACATAACCTGGCTGTCCAGCTACAGCTGCAAAGTCACTGTAGCAAGAAATTAAGCAGGCCACCCCCTTAGTCTCCTACCAAATCAGTAACTAACTTTTTAGCTGTTTCCAGCTGCTGACCAAAATAGACAAAGACAGGTTGACCTAGACTTTGTCTATTCCAGACCAAAGGCTGCAATTTGACAGCGAACTGGAAAAAACACTAACGAGTTTGACTTGTAGGAATGCCAAGAACACTGGTCAGATGATAAACAAACAAATAAATAAATAAATTTAAAAATCATAGCATCACCAGCAACTTTAAAGAGGCAGGCACGACTTGGTCTTGTCCTCTTCAAACTCGCTGAGATGCATCATCATTAGAGTCACAGGCTATTCAAGAGATGGCACTATGAAAAGAGTAATATCCAAAGACACAAAATGATGAAGAGAATTATACACTCTTCCAAGTCTGCTGTAGGCAGTGTCTTCATTAGGATGGCAAGCTATGGGTTTCTCCTCCAGGTAACTGGGAAATAGACCTATTTCCCTCTGGAGGAAGCTGCGATCTGACACAGTTTGACATAGAAATAAATCAAAGGTTTGGGAAAAAAAATAAAGGTAGTGTGAACAAAATGTTCTGATTACTGTATTTGTAATTTATACTGTCAGTATACAGTACACTGTTTCTATTAAAAGCTACAATAAAAGTATAATTTTTGAGGTTAAAGCACACATACAGCGAACCCTCAGGATACGCCATTCCTAAAAATGTCTTTATTTTTCCTATTTTCTAAATTGGAATTCTAAAGATCCTAGTAAGCTGGAAGAAATGTGATAAATTAAGGAATATGATGGTGTACTTCCAGGAGAGGAGACAAGTCTTATTTTTGTTGTTCATAATCAGTGTTCAAGAAAACAGGGGAGTGCAGAAAGTCAGAAACTACATCTCACAGTAAGTTTTTGCACGCTACATGTAATGCACAGCTTTGTTTATTACATTGTGAAAATGAAAAAGGGTAAAATCAGGAAAGAATAAGTGAGGTTGACTGACCAACATTCATTTTAATAATGATTTTATATTGGTCCTATGATTATAAAAGCTGCCTTTCACCACAAAGGCTTCAGGTTTTACCTGGTTTAGAACTTTCTGGAGATATGGTGTTCCCATCCGATCTGCCATGTGCCTATACGCTGGGTGGGAAAGAAAGAATTTCCTTTCTGCTAGAAGAGCTGCCTTTATGTCCTTCTTCCCATCAATATCCTTCTGGCTTCTGTTTACGACACCAATATAACCTAAAACACAAAACCAACGAGTGAGTCAATGCAGCTATTACCTGAACTTCTGAATTCATATTAATTAGAACTACATTGCCTCAATTCAAATAAAACTTTCCAATTTAGGCATTTCTGATATTGTTTACAAGTACTATAATGACCTTAGCAGTGTCTAAATTGTTCATCCTGTTTATGTATAAGAGATACACTCCCTTTTAAATTACAGATTCAAATACAGAAATATCCAAATCTTTGGTGTACCTCAAAGAAACCACTTCAAAAAACAAACAAAAAACACCCAAAAGAAAATCAAAAACACAAGCACACAGATCTACAAAGATAAATTATACAATATTAGCAAAATACAGGGGAAATTTCTTCTTATTTGCTGGGCCAACATGCTGCATGGGAGGGGATGATGGCCTCAATAACAAATTACAACTGGAATGAAAATTCTTGATATTGTTAACAGTATGAGCAACTGTAGCAGTAGCTGCCAGAACCACATGGAAAATTTCTGGAAGGGGTCAAAACTTGTTTTACAGTGAAATTAATAAAGCTCTGGTGCTTACTTGTGCCATATGCAAAGAAAAAAAAGATTATTTTGTTACAAGCAACAGCAACCTGGCACAGAAGAGAAAATTGGCTAAACAACTTGTGCTGACATTTCTTGCTTCCTCTGGAATATGCAGTGTATTTTCCAGGTCCAGAAAAAAAACCTGTTTCATGTGCAGGATATTTTTAGCACAGCCACCTTTTATGTTTGCTGAATAGATAACAATACAAGCTAGGAAGTTCAGCATAACCTTGGATTCACCTCCAGGACTCCCAAACACCACCCTTATCCAAACCACCTTCTAGATTGCAAAGAATATAGGCAATGAACATTCTCACCTCTACGAAGAGGGAGTAGCTTGTTTTCTAGAATTTCTCTTGCATCTGTTCCTTCATCCATCAGATCCAATTTTGTGATCACACCAATGGTCCTAAGGCCTGATTGGGGTGGAGTCAGGAGGAAAAAGATAGTGAAGAATCATTTATATTCAGGAAGAACAATTACATCTTACAATTATAGAGGAACAGATATGTGACATTCTCAAAGCTTGTATCACACAACACCAGCTACAACTACAATTTATGGTACGTCTGGAAAAGAAGGGATAATGATTGTCAGTGCTAAAATGTTGTCCTGGTTTGAATTTTCTTTTAATAATTTCACTTTTCAGTTAAGTCTCCCCTAAGTAACTGCACTTGCTGAAATTAACTGCACGTTTTTCAGTCAGTGTCTGCCTCTAGGGCTGATAGTGCTCCATGTTTATAGTTACTGCTGGAGAATGGTGTGCAGAGCAAGGCCACTGCTTGGTTCTGACAAACATCTTACACTCTGGAAACAAAAGGGAGGAAAGGGGTCCTGCGACCCTCATACAGGGAGGAGTGGACTGGACAGGTGACCAAAACTGACCAAAGAAAGCATTGCATCACCCCAGACGTGTCATACTCGGTATAAATCTGAGGGATCATGAGGGTCAAGCTCTCTTCGTCCATGGCTGGGGTCCTGGGAGGACTTCATCTGTTCATCTGCCCTTCATCCTGATCCATGTGTTCCTAACTTTGTGCATCTCTGCATCCAGCTCCCATCTGCTGCTGACTCCAGGAGCCCAGTCCAGGACTTTCCCAGGGGTGCCCTGCAGTCTCAGTGGTCACATAAGCATTATACTGATTTTGTATACATTTCATTATTTTCTTTTTCATCATTACTGTTTCATTAAGCTGTGCAGTTTAGTTTCCAACCACCAAGTCTCTCTCCCTTATTCTCTTTCCTTTCCCTTTCTGGGAAGAGAGAGGGGTAATAGGGAGCATCTGTCATTTGTTTAATCGCTGGCCCAGCATTAAACTGTGACAAATGTGTTCCTCAAATTTCTTTAATAAGGCTCAGCATTCCTATGATTTGACTGTCTAAAATTTTTGATGCAAGTATCCACAAATCCCATTGGCACAAAGGTTCATTTTGCTAGGTACTACAAAAATTTCTAGTTAGCCATTGCCTCACTTGCTTATAAGAGATAAGTGACAAAATTTTAAAAATACATTTATAGCATCATTATCTGAATGATACTGAGTTAACAGCTATTCTGATGTTGAAGCCTATATGAGAATGTATATATACACATCTATATTATATATTATACAGTGCATTTCATACAAGAGTTGCTCTATTACTTCCAATTATGTTATTACACTCGAGAACAAAAAGTTGTTACATTCAATCACACTTACCTTGAGGGTCCACTTCCTTTGCTAACTTCAGCGCATCTGAGTTGGCCAGATCAGTGTTAGCTGGAGTCACAGCCAGTATCAGGCAGTTTTCTCGAGAGATGAACTGCATTATCATGTCTCTGATCTGTTGCTCAATATCTGCAGGCTGATCCCCTACTGGCACTTTAGTGATTCCCGGCAAATCAATAAGTGTCAGGCTTAATACTATATGGAAAACACAGGATCATAAAGCTGGTTAGCATGCCAGACGTGTTTAAAGAGGTCTACATGTCTATGGCTGCAGACAAATTTTAGTTACATAAAACCCCACATCATCACCTTTACAGGCATATAAATATTGTCAATGGTACCAATAAAATGCCTGACAATCTGAAAAGTACACTTGCTTCTCTGTTGGTCTTTCATTTCTGGATTTATTAGTACTATTTAATATTTTAAACATTACAACTGGCATAGGAGAATGATACTTATACTGAATATTCTCTGAAGGCTCTTAAGACAAATGAATGTGGCTTTCTGAGCTTTTTCCACCAACAGGAGCACAGACAACAGACCATTCCCACTGCATCTTTCAAATAAACCCAAAGCAAGCTTTTTTTTTTTAATACAGTCATTCTCTGACCATGCTTTCAACAGTATCTTCAATTAAAAGAAAATAATCAAAAAAAGGTCAATAGCTTGCCTAAATTATACAGCAAAATTTTTGTTAAGGGGCTTAGGGGAATGTTGTTGGTTTGGGGCTTTGGGTTGGGTTTTTTGTGTGGTTTTGTTTTGTTTTTTACTCTAACTTCTTAAGAAAAGCAAGAAACATGAAAAAGGGCATTTATTTCATCTCATCTCCAGTTGGCTATGCCACATGGTATATCAAAGGGACATTCAGCATCTCTCTAATTACCTCTCCTCTTATTTTAAGCTTTCTGTCTTTTGATTCACAATGAAGACATCAGATGAGGCAGTTAGAAAAATTAAGCTCTTCAGCTAAACACACCACTTTTCTCCTGTATCCAAGACAGATTCTATGCAGAATATTCTCTCTAGATTGCCTTCATTAAATTGGGCAGATGGCAACCAGAGAAACTAACTTTGATCTGTACTGGGGGTCTACAACAGAAAGCAGCTTCAAACACCACTACTGTCTAAATATATTTTTTGTGAGAGTGAACAATAAACACCCAATAGGGCAGGGAGACATAATGACTTTCCAGATAACCAATCAGGGAGTCCACCTGGAAGATGGCAAAAAAAGTTTTGTCACTAGGTCTCCCATCTCCTACTATTTGCCTTTACTAGTGAGCTACTATCTAATGGTGTATGTCCTGGGGGAGAGATTGGTTTCATTCTGATGCAGAGTGAGAATATTTTTAAATTGTGATATTATTAAAATGGGACAGAATCTGTGTTCTGCCCAGCTCTAGTGGCAACAGCTCTCCATCGTAAAGTGGTTTCGTAAGACAGGAGAAGTAGAGGATTCTTCCAGATACATATCCACTCTCGATTCAACTCGGTCTCAGAAGTTTTTTTCATCCCAGAAGACTTCTGATCAAGCAATGAGAACACATACATACAAAAGAAGACAGCTAGACAGATAAAGCTACATAATACATTACATGACAGAAATATTAAGTAGAATTACTTTACCTACCATGTGGAGAATATATTCTTAAATTAATTGGAACTGAAGAAATGCCTTTGTTCACTCCTGTTACTCTATCTGTTTCTACTTCAATTTCCTGGCGAACTTCATCAAAATCAGTAAATTTTCGCCCTTTGCAGTGTAGAAATTCAGCATACTCTGAAAAATATCAATAGTAATTCTGTATGTCACAGACTGGACACCCACTTTCAAGCCCCTAGTATTCTTCAGATGTGTATGCACAAAAGCATGTCATCACGGATATCAGGAAAGCATTATACATGAGCATATGCTATAGACATAATTGGACAGATGAAAACCAGTCTACAACATGAAAGGGTTAGTTCAAGAATCAAGTTGACTGGATATAATTTACTGCTTTTATTTTTAGCATGTCATCTTCTGCAACAACCTGAAAGATTCAAATAGATACCATTTAAATTAATAGAATAAGAAACAGATTGTGAATTAAATTCCGAGTCTTCATTTGATTATATTTGCCTATCACTAAATTGAAGAAAAGTAATTCAAGTTCTGTATCATGACAGATTATTAGCATTTGTTTTCAAAAACTAACAGCCCATGTTAAACATGATTTTAACAAAAGAGTTCTGCACATTTTTACAAGTTCATAATGAAAATAAGATCACATAGAAACACTGTAATGTTTTTAATACAACTCCTCATTTCCTAAGAACTTCTTGTAGTCTAAATTCATACCGTGCTTAAGAAGTTTGTAAAAGCTTTTATAGATATAGCTGTGATTCTGCTGACGTAGGAGAATACAATTAATTCCTAAGTCTTCAATATCATATGACTCAGCCTCTTACCTTAAAAAGGCATCAATTTTTTATTTTGTTAGACTTGAACTTGGCACTAGGTCCCTGCTTTGACTCTTGAATCCAAATACTGATATTAATTATTGTAACCTTCTGGATTTCCTGCCCTAGAGGTGCATAACCAAAAGCACCTCTCAGAATTCTAAAACTGGGATTTCTTCCTTCAAAACAGAACACAAAAATGTATCTCAGAC
This sequence comes from Aegotheles bennettii, assembly GCA_013398125.1. NCBI lineage: Eukaryota > Metazoa > Chordata > Aves > Caprimulgiformes > Aegothelidae > Aegotheles > Aegotheles bennettii. The sequence continues at coordinate 405,019 of VZRW01001675.1, forward strand.
AGCAAGGCTGTAGTCAGAAATAATGACATGAATAATAATCACAGACACAAGCTCAGGTCCTGTCCCCACCGGGTCTAAGCAGGAGGACTGGAGAAAGGCTGAACAAAGTTGTGTGTTCCAGTTCATTTCACTCTGTAATCAAGGCCTGACCGTGAAGTTCCATTTCAATGTTTCTTCCCCAGAAAACATTTCTTGGTACAAAGCTCTCAAACAACAGGGCGAAGAGCTTGCTTGGTACTCAGAGAAAGAGCAGCATCTCAGGAGACCTGATCCAACAATACAGATTAATAGAGGGCCTTATGTATCAGTACTGATGTCTGGTTCCCAGAAGTCACTTTATTACTATTATTGACAGGGCTGTTACAAAAATAATAGAGTCAAAACCACACATGAAACCATAACAACAGTTAAAGCAAATCTAGAGCCAAAAAAGGAGAGAGAGGAGGGAAAAACAACAATCCTCAACCTTTCTGTGTTACAATACCCTAATCCCTCCAGATTCAAAGTGCAAGGGACAGAGAAACCCACACTTGTTAAGACAAAAATAATACAACTTTTATTTAAAAATAAGAGAGCACCTAACAAGAACCTCCATCTCACTTTTGACAACTTAAAGAGTTCCAGAATATCTTGTATTCCTTTTTAGCTCTAGCAGCAACATAACAATAAATGGGGTTTCATGCGTTATTGTCAGCTGCTTATTAAAAAAACAAGGAATATTTGAATATTTCAAAATGAAAGATAATTTGGTGCACAAAATAAAACATCTCAGTTGCTCTAGCACACTTAAGAATTCACATTTGTAAAATTTGTCATCTCAAAGTTGGAAAATAGCTACCTGCTGAAAAAAAGGAGCTGACAAATGATTCTTACTTTGTCCCAGTTATTCGTGCACTGCTCCTGCATAAAATAAAACATATTTCTCTTTTTTTTTTTTTTGTGGTTCATCAGATTTTCTCAGAAAAATATTTCAAAAATCAGTAATTAATACTTGGTGCCTGGTTGTAATCAGTTGACTGACTCAGCTGATAGTCACAGAAGCTTTTCTCTTTATTTCACTGAACACTCGTTAACAGAAAAATTCCCTGTCTGAAATGGCTTTAAGGTAATTCAAATTAAAGCATTTGCTACTTTTTAGCTGTGTTAATATTTATCAATGCTCATTCCTCTCAGTGACATCTGTGGTCCCACTAGTTCTGAAGGAATAGACTTTACAACGGTTCATAACCTGTGGTGCCACACACAGCCTACGGAATAAAAATTCAAATGAACAAGCAGCGCTTTGTTTTGCTCCTTTCAGGCCTTAGTCTGTCCTTGGCAATTATGCCTTTAGCCAGACTGGATCAGCACATGCTTTAATGCAGCCTTCACTTTTCATCCTTCATACACGGAAGAATACCAGGAAAGCATTTAATTTACATTTCTGTGGGAATGAGCATGAAGTCAGACAAGAAAAAGTGATCCTGCTTAATGTCTAGTTTTCAGACATGTATTTTCTGTATAAAACTGAAGTCATGTTAAGAGAAAGAACAATTAGATAAAAAGAGTAAACATTGTCTTTGCACGTAAAATACTTTTTTCTTCCAGGCTCATTCAAAACACCTTGGATAACACAGAATGAAAAAGCTACCATAGCAGAGTTCTCTTCAGTGCATCCAACCACAAGTGTCATGATAAGTGATTATTTATTTTGATTAGACAATTCATACAAACATTTTTTTAATGCTCCTCATTTTTCCTGTGAGCTGTTTTCTCCCTATGTTTTTCTGATTTAACCTAGCACAATGTTACACTGTTACTAACAGTAAGTAGCCATTGTTGTTTTCAAACAAAATTCCATACACACTTGAGGTATTTCATAAATCTGTCTCTAAGCTAAAGAGAGCCAAGTTAGGTACTCCATGTGACAAGACATGGAACAGCCAGTAGAAATACATGAGGGATATTTGGGAAAACATCCTTAATCCACATCAGGATGAACCCAAGACCTTTCAAAGTCTGCAAAAGCCCAAAGACTTTACCTTATACAGAATAACCTGTTACTGGAGGTCAGGAATTTACCAAGATGAGAGACCTGGATTCAGAACTCTTCCCCACCTGATTTCAAGCAGAGCTGTTCCAAGTCCATGCTGGTATCCAGTCTAGCACTCTCAAAAGAGTTAAGTCTCCAGTTTGGAGTTTTTCAGAAAGGTGACTCATTAAACTGCGGGCCTATAGCAAACATTTTTAAACACATTGAGCAAAGAGGAAATACCTTCTATTGCTGCATCTCCTATCTTCCAACCCCTTAGAGAGATGTCACCCAAGCAACAACAATCGTCTTGGCTTCAATGAAGCATTCCACAAAGCCTCAGAATGCTTTTCAAGTGAGTGATTTCAAAACATGCAGAGAAACATCATGAACTAAAATACGTCAACTTTTCTTTGATGATCTCACAGAATCTCACAGAATCTCACAGAATCTAAGGGGATGGAAGGGACCTCGAAAGATCATCTAGTCCACCCCCCCTGCCAGAGCAGGGTCA